>OY757939.1:66650556-66715556 GCA_963585895.1 Sepioteuthis lessoniana | reverse complement strand
ATATTAAACTGCATCTGATGGTGAGGCTGGAATTTGGGGAATATAGAATATCCCTTCAATGCCATTACTCCCATGTCCACTCTGACCTGGAGTGGTAGTACCTGTTAGGGTTCCATCTATCAGTCAAATAGAAATATTTAATCTTTTTTTATACTTGAAAATTGTGTCAAACAAAATGACTGATGTTAAATTGAATCATTTGTATCATGTAACAATACGTCGAACCACCATTTAACAGTGTGCAAATAAAACTATTCGTGTTTGATGGCAATACTTGAAACTATTACTCTGGGTTTGAATGGAGCTTGGAATAGTGGCAATGAAGGGGTACTCGATATTTCCTCACCATCAGATGGTTTAGTGTCCATATATATACAAATAATAAAAATATAAAAATATACCTCTCACTTTATTCGAAATGGTTGCGAAAGAGTTATGTGTGAGAGGTGACTAGGAGACTGAACAAAGACTGCAACATATTGACCCCCAGCTCCTATGGCTATAACAGCACTTCTTTCTCGTTCTCCTGGTTGCTCAACCGGGGGCTCTGAGGGCGCAGCCTCTGCTGGGACCTGGCTCTCACACCTCAAACTGCAACAACTGACTCCAAACTCTGATCTCCAACTCACTCGAACTTCCTGTAGCACCGGGTTATATAATTGTTTGACATCCACCTGCTTCAGTAAGCGTCGCATCTGCACTCAATTCAACCCGTCCACAGTCAAGGTTATCCCCAGATATCTTCGACCAGATGCACCTGTTATTTACACAGATGCATTTCTTATTTGACAGCTCGGCTGGGTCGGAGGTCAATATGCTACAAGAAATGTGGACTATAAAACAGAGGGTCTTGATAAGAATGCATAACGACTTACACGTCGAGATATGTCATCAATGTATGACAAGAAAAGAAGAAGTCTTGCAATGTTTGAGAATTGTGTTGATGGATCAATACAACGACTTAAAAAGTATGTAGTCAAGAGCAAAGTAAGATCAATTACAACAACCAGTAACAGAAACAAATCTAAAGAAAAATTTAAAAATCTCGAAGATAAAAATAGAGAGAAAAACCACGATTTGGCTACTTTAAATGACCAACTAAAAACATAGCGCATGAGATTACCGGGACATGGATGCAAAGAGGAAACTTAAAGAGAGAAACTGAATCTCCAATAATTTCAGCACAAAATAATGCCATCAGAACTAATTATATCAAAGCGAAAATTGATAAAACGAAGTATAATAGCAAGTGTAGACTATGAAGTAAGAGAGATATAAGTAGTTTTTTCCATGTCAGTTATTAAATGAATAAAGCTAGAGAAAACTACTTGTTCCCTTGGAGAGATATATTTATGTTAATAATGTTAAATAATAGATTAGTGAGTCTTTTATTTGTCATGTAGTGTAGATAATTTAAAAAGATTTTTCTAAAGGTGGAAATCGTTAATGTCAAACAAGTTTATTTGACAGGTAATGATCTTTAAGGGCATTTGAGAACTTGGCTGTGATTAGATAATCTCAGGATTCAGGTGACCGAAAGAATCTAGAAGTTTAGAAAAATACTTTGAAAGTAAATGAGTTTGTTGAAAGTTGCCGAGTGAAGCGGATGTCGATTTTTATTTATGATTCGGGTTAATTCCTGGTCGTCGCACGGAGTCGGTAATCTGTTGAAAAGTTGTCTAGATGACTACAGTATATGTCCACACCAAAATAAAAAAAGTTGTTTTGTTTATTAATACCAAGCAGCAAAGAAAATCAAACAGTTTAGATGAAAGACAACCGCCAGAAGAAAATTCGGTTTCGTTGGGTTTTATGGCATATCAACCATCGTAGGTTAATTATGGTTGTTGGGTTTTATGGCATATCAACCTTTGTAGATTATTTAATGCCAAATCCATTTTTATACAAATAATCAGTTCTATTTCAAACAATTCAGTTTTGCATTAGTACATAATTTAATTGTCAAAAACACTTCTATTTCAAGCTATTCAATTTAGTCAAACAATTTTAATTCAAACAATTCAGTTTCGTATCAATATAGTTTTTGTCCACACACAGTTAAATGTGCAGGTTAATTAATGCCAAATTTTGTTTATACATAAATTAAATATACAGGCGTTCACAGCATTTATCAACTGGTAAATTGGTGTATAAGGATTTGATGTCTAAACTTGCTAAATATTTGTTGTGCATATCAATGTCAGTTAGTTTGTTGAGTAGTGATCTGGAATTTTTTAGGTGTGCGTTACTAATGGTACCTAATAGAGGGGATAATAATTTGGCTAGAAGTTTAGCGAAATTGATATGCACAACAAATATTTAGCTAGTCTAGACATCAAATTCTTATACACCGATATACCAGTTAATAAATGCATTGAACATCTGTCATAATACACAGTTAAATGATCAAACTGTCCTATTTCTAACAATTCAATTAAACATCTGTCATAATACACAGTTAAATGATCAAACTGTCCTATTTCTAACAATTCAATTAAACATGTCATAATACACAGTTAAATGATCAAACTGTCCTATTTCTAATAATTTAATTTAGCTTGTCATTCGTTTTCAAACAGTTTAAAGTTCAAACTGTTCTATTTGAGCCATAAATAGGACCCTATCAAGTGCTACCTGTCTGGGTAGCAATAAAAAGGTACTCCACATTCCTGAAAGCTCCAAGACTGGACACTCGTCATATCAGGACACTCGTTGGGAGGGTCTTTACCCTCTGCAGAGATGCAATCGGTGTATTCTACAGCCTCAGCTGACCAGCATGGCCGAGGAAGAGAAAGAATAAGATAGCCAGATGATTATACAGCAAAAATATTCAACATCGATGACCACGTAAACCACTTAGCAAAACCACAAACATTCATAAGAAAACTTTCAGACGATTGGTTAGGGTTAATGGCATATCAACTATTGTAGGTTATTTAATGCCAAATCCTCTTTATACATATATATTAAATATATAGGATTTGGTGGCAATGAAGGGATATTCTGCATTCTCCCAAGCTCCAGCATTACTAAAACCTCACTATCAGGTTTTTTAGTGTAAAATCCAGGACATTCGTCAGGGGAGTCTTACCTTCTGTGGGGAAGCAATCGGTGTATTCTACAGCCCCAGCAGACTGGACAAAAAGAAAACTATAGAAATAACCCTACATGTAGACTAATAAACTTGCCAGTTAAAATAAGTAATATATCAGGAGATGGACTGTCATCGATAGGCTATCAATTATATGTAAGTCTAATCTATCCGATAATTTCTTCCAAGGAGTGGTTGCGTCAATACTACTCTATGGATGCACCACATGGATACTGACAAAACGCAGAGAGATAAAGCTACATGGAAATTGTACAAGAATGCTACGAGCTATATTGAACAAATCCTGGAAGGAACATCCCACGAAACAACATTTGTACGGCTACTTACTTTCCATCTCTAAAACCATCAAAGTAAGACAAACAAGATTTGTGGTACACTGCTGGAGAAGTAAGGACAACCTCATTAGTGACGTTCTCCAATAGACTCCTTCAAATAGTCGTGTCAGTGTTGGCTAACCAAGAACTTACCTAAAACAGTTCTGGGTGGACACATGATGTTGTTTAGAAGACCTATCAGGAGCGATGGATGTTAGGGACAAATGGAGAGTGAGAGACCTTTAGAGATTCTTTGAGATTTCGCAGACAATATCATTTGATTTGCTTTGAGAAATCTGAAGAATCAAAACCCCAAATAATTTATGAAATCTTCTCCCTCCTAGATTGTTAAAAATACATTTTTAACCAATAAGAATAATAGATGAATCATCAATTTTTTAAAATCTAATTTCGAGCCTACCCAAATCTCTATGTGTACAGGACACAAAGTTGTGCGTTAAGACCTTGCCTTTTCAAAGGTTAGTTGCCATTAGGTTTCACCAGGAAAAATCCAAGCCGAGAAAAGTAGAAACCATTAGTGAGTTGGGTTGGAAACAACTATCACATTCTCCTAACAGTCCCGATGTGACCCCATCTGAGTTCTTCTTGTTTGGCCCCTCTTCATGGAATAATGTTTCCTAGAAATGATGAAGTGAACAACACTATGAACAAATAGCAAAAAACTCAGTCTAAAGATTTCTATGCTGAAGGAATACAAAAGCTTATTTCTCGATGTAAAAATGGGTTTTCAAGAATGATTATTTTGAAAAATAAAACAAATGTTTCTCATGGGTGAAATATGAGTCGTTATATTGTAAAATTCGCCTTATTTACTGTATGACCCTTATATATATATATATATATATATATATATATATATATATATATATATATATATATATATGTTTAGATAGTAGATATTATTAAAAAGTATCATTTGAACAAGTGTCGTTATAGCAGAAATTTCTGTCATCTGTTAATTCTTCTTTTTTTCTCGAATCTTTGAGTTGTTCGTTTCTGGGTGACACGCATCTCACCATCTTCTCTGCCTCTGTGAGTGAGTGACTGCCTCCCCCAAGCAAATAGGACCTATATTTATGCTAGCTCTGTTTCCGATACAAAATCTATTATTTATAATCCAACTTTTTCCCAAGTGTCTTAGATGGGACCTGAAATTCCTCAACCTGTATCGGATAACATTGGGGTTATTTTCAGGTCGTCTAGTAAAAAGTAAAGGATGATAAAAAAAAAAACCCTAATTTATTTCTGGGTTGGCAATAGTGATTGAAGTTTACTAAGTGACTCTTTCGGACCAACGTAATTCACCCTGACGTTTCATTGAGTGTGACCTTTGACATTCATTGAGGATGTATGGTACTTCCTAACGTTCTGAAGATCTAAAAAATACCTAAACCATTTAATTCGTTTCGATGGGACATAAAGCACAAAATACTTATTTTATTTTTTACAGTGCGTATTCGTCTTTTGGCCGTGTAGAGAAATTAAAGGAATTAATATATAGAGCGAGAGAGAGAGAGAGAGAGAGGGGAGGGAAGAGAAAGAGAGAGAGAGAGTTTGTATGTATTTGTGTGTCGGTCTGTGTAAGTGTGTGAGAGAGAGAAAGAGAGAGTTTGTATGTTTGAGTTACAGTCAGTGTGTGTGTGTGTGTGTATGAGAGAGAGAGAGAGAGAGAGAGAGAGAGAGAGAGAGAGAGAGAGAGAATATATATGTGTATATCCATCTCTGGACTGTGTAGAGAAATTAAATATATATATATATATATAGAGAGAGAGAGAGAGAGAGAGAGAAAGGGAGAGAAAGAAGAATGAGAAAGATAGAAAGAGAATAAAAGAAGAGAGAGAGAGAGAGAGAGAGAGAGAGAGAGAGAGAGAGAGGAGAGTGTGTGATAAAGAGAGAAGAAAGAAGAGCGTGAAAGATATATATATATATATAGAGAGAGAGAGAGACAGAGAGAGAAATACAAGGAGCGAGAGAGTGTGTGTGTGTGTGTGAGAGAGAGAGGGAGAAAGAGAAGACGAAGAAAAGAGAAGAATTTAGAATGTGTACTGAGTGACCATTCTAGATATCTCCTGGAGAGTTAGCTAATGAAGAACTGGGAGCATTTGAATTAAATAATAATAATAATCCTATATTTTGTCCTCATCAAGGGGCCTTTAGAATTGAAGTTATCGAAAAGATGGCCGTTCTGTTTTCGATGATTTTCCCATTTTTTTTACACATTCTTTCCTGTGGGCATACTACAAAATCTTGCCTGGGATTCCATTTCCAATAAAGTATACAATTGCTTCTTTGTGTCCTTCGTGACAACAGCACCAATAACAAAAGCAACAAGACGATAAATGGTCATTCTTTCCATATTTTGGAGAGGAGGCATTGTTATTATTTTTCTACTCATCGTGGACTATTTTCCTCATTTTGGTTGCTATATGCGCTCAATATGTTTCAACCGCTCTTTCAACTAAGATGTGTATGTTGTATAACATGATGAAACAATGAATGACTATATCTCTTGGTTATAAAAATATAACTCTCTGTTTTTATATTTCTCGAAAGGGTCGAGAGAGAGAGAGAGAGAGAGAGAGAGAGAGAGAGAGAGAGAGAGAGAGAGAGAGAGAGAGAGAGAGAACACGGACCCAGACTGGCTATACTGACCCATATCTTCTTAGCCACGTTATCCAATATTCAAGGCCCCACTTAGCACTTCTTTTGCTTCTCGGTCGGGGTGCGCTGGAGCTGCTGATCTCCCTCCGCCATGGTTAGCACTTAGCGTGGCTTCTGCTCTGACTTGGTTGTGGTTGCAACTGGCTGAGCGAGACTGACTGTTAAATCCCGTGGGTACCTGTGTATATAATTTTCCCAAAGCTCACATGTTCCGATTGTCAACTCTCATGACCTGCTTCCAGCTGTCAACTTACGTGAGTGGCTTACACCCACGCATCGCTTGTTTTCCGGTTATCACGTTGTTTGCACAACAGGAACATCCTGTCCCAGAAATCCCTGATTAATGACTCTGTCAAAGGTCAATATGCGACATGTATAGCAGTCCATAATGTTAGAGGATAATGGTCATTCTTGTCCTTGAACAGCCAAAATGATTCGTATCTTGTAAAAAGAAAATGACTAGTAAAAATAACTCGCTAACGAATTTGAATAAACATTGTTTTCACTCTATGCAAGTTTTTTTTACACCAGTTTTAACTGGTGGCTTTTCACTGGAGTCTGAGGGATAGTAAGTCTTATTAGTTGTTCTAGACTCTTCTAAATATTTGTTGGATATTGACTTGAAGAGCCCTTTGAGATCTGTCGATGCAGCAGAAGTTGAACCTTGGTTGAACAAAAATAACTGGAAATGTACTTGGTATCCAAAATGACCAGGACGCAGGTGTTCTGGGCGGAAATGCCGCGTAAATTTGCGTGGGTGGCATGTTAGAAAGAAGCATGACCACGTGCATAGTGTAGGTGGCAGGCTGGAGTAGGTATGACCGCGAGAATTTGCGTGTGTGGCGTGCAAGAAGGCGGTTTGTGCACGTGCATTGTGTAAGCTGCAGGCTAGAGGAGGTTTGACCGCAAGAATTTGCTTGGACGTCCGGGATGTTTTATATCCAGGGAGATTTCGACATGAGCAGAAAGAAAAAAAAAAGGTTCACAGAAGAGTAGTACCTCAGCCTCTGTGTGTGCAGTTTAGGCGTCTTCGGTCCTCCGTACTCTACCCATCCATACATTTTGGGTAATAAAAGGGAAAAAAGTAGATTTTATTTTTATGCGTCAGTGTTGTCTTTCTCTGCAATACAACATATTCAAGCTGATCTTAACATAGCTATATTCCTGATGCTTTCGATTTTTCCTTTGATTTCCAGGTCCACCAGTTTCTTTTCTAAGCTTTTGAGGAACGTTCTAAACGCACCAAATACAATTGGTATCACCATCCCCTTCATGTTCAAGAGCTTTTTCAACTGTTTGACCAGATTGATGTCTTTATCTAGCGTTTCACTTCCTCTTATGTTAAAACTATTGTTTGTTAGAACGGGAAGATCAACTCATTGAAGAATTCTTTTCTTTTTGTTGATTAAAACTAGATCTGGTCTTCTGGGTGGGTTTGGGTGGTGCGTTTGCATCTCAAAACCCCAGAGAATTTTATGCATTTTATTTTCAAGGACAGATTTTGGTTTGTGCATGTTAGAGTGAAATAGTTTCATGCACATTTCCCATCGAATTGCACCTGCTCTTGTATTCCTTTTGTGCAAGTTTGTTGGATTCCGGGCCATTGGTCAAATGAGTGAGTGTTCGCCAATTTCCTGGGATACCAGGGTTCAATCCCCGGTCGAGTTATATTAAAGACTCAAAAATGGTACTTAATTCCATCTTGCTTAGCGCACAGTATTATAAGGTAAGGATCAAGGGTAAAGTGGAGCAATCCAGGGAATGGAACTGCGCCCTCTACAACACCTCGGTGTAGTAGCTGTTGAAAAGGGAGTCTTTGGGTCACCCTCGACTACGGTTGCCAACTTTAATTTACTTATGTCTCTCTTACTTCATAGTCTACACTTGCTATTTTACTTCGTTTTATCAATTTTCGCTTTGATATAATTAGTTCTGATGGCATTATTTTGTGCTGCAATTATTGGAGATTTAGTTTCTCTCTTTAAGTTTCCTCTTTGCATCCATGTCCCGGTTATCTCATGCGCTATGTTTTTAGTTGGTCGTTTAAAGTAGCCAAATCGTGGTTTTTCTCTCTATTTTTATCTTCGAGATTTTTAAATTTTTGTTTAGATTTGTTTCTGTTACTGGTTGTTGTAATTGATCTTACTTTGCTCTTGACTACATACTTTTTAAGTCGTTGTATTGATCCATCAACACAATTCTCAAACATTGCAAGACTTCTTCTTTTCTTGTCATACATTGATGACATATCTCGACGTGTAAGTCGTTATGCATTCTTATCAAGACCCTCTGTTTTATAGTCCACATTTCTTGTAGCATATTGACCTCCGACCCAGCCGAGCTGTCAAATAAGAAATGCACCTGTGTAAATAACAGGTGCATCTGGTCGAAGATATCTGGGGATAACCTTGACTGTGGACGGGTTGAATTGAGTGCAGATGCGACGCTTACTGAAGCAGGTGGATGTCAAACAATTATATAACCCGGTGCTACAGGAAGTTCGAGTGAGTTGGAGATCAGAGTTTGGAGTCAGTTGTTGCAGTTTGAGGTGTGAGAGCCAGGTCCCAGCAGAGGCTGGGCCCTCAGAGCCCCCGGTTGAGCAACCAGGAGAACGAGAAAGAAGTGCTGTTATAGCCATAGGAGCTGGGGGTCAATATGTTGCAGTCTTTGTTCAGTCTCCTAGTCACCTCTCACACATAACTCTTTCGCAACCATTTCGAATAAAGTGAGAGGTATATTTTTCTAAAGAACTGTGTCCGCTCGTCATTTTTGTGTTGATTATGTTTCTGCAGGCATATGAGTATGTTACATTCTGATTTAAACTCTTGTCTTGTTTAAAAAAGTATCATCAATAATTATAATTAGTTCAAGATTCGAAATAATGTAAATAAAAAGGCAACATAGATCCGATTGAACATTTAATTTCATTTGAAGAAAGAACAATATTTGACAGGATGTTTCGGAATAAGAACGTAAATAAAGAAGGCAACAGACATTCTGTTGAACATTTAATTTTACTTGGAAAAATAACAATGTTTGCCAGGATCCGTCGGGTTTGGAACGTTAATAAAAAGGCAACGTAAATCCTATTGAACATTTAATTTTACCTTAAGAAAGAACAATATTTGCCAGGATATGTCAGGATTGGAACACAAAAAAAAAAAAAAAAAAAGAAAAAAAAGAAGGCAACCAAGATTCCATTGAACATGTAATTTTACTTGAAGAAAGAACAATATTAGCCATGATTTCTCGGATTTGCAACGTTAATAAAAAGGCAACGTAAATCCTATTGAACATTTAATTTTACTTAAAGAAAGAACAATATTTGTCAGGATCTGTCGGGTTTAGAACCCAAATAAAAAAAGCAACATAGATTTCATTGAACATGTAATTTTACTAGAAGAAAGAACAATATTTGCCAGGATGTGTCGGGATTGAAACACTAATGAAAAAGACAGCCTAAATCCTAAATTAGGATAATAAATTCATTTCCATCCTGTTAAGAGTATTGATATGAATTAAAGACTCTAGAATAATTATATATATATATATATATGATATCCGATATGTGTTATACTTTTCTGATTTTCCATTGTTGAAAATTTGAAGAATTAAAATTAGACAATTTGGTGTAGCTATAAGTGAGAATAGTGTAGATATAGAGTGAACGGTGCTTAGTGACAGTCAGTTTCTCGCCAATGGAATCATCAAATGAAGTAGTTCCCATGCGGTGGTTATCATTTTATTCATTATATTTCCACATAAATAACTGCGCAGAATGAACTCGAGCGTCACAATCTCGATCACCCTTCCCATGATGCTTTGCACAACAGTGTATAAAAACATACCCATCATGTGGAAACCACTTGGTCCGATGATCGAATAGGCGAGAAACTGACTGTCACTAACTTACATACATGATCTATAACCGATATTGGACATTCCGTATCTTTTAAATATAGCAAATTATATATATATATATATATAAAGTGTTTAAATTTTATATGCATATATATATATGCATATAAAAGTGTTTATATATACCAAAATCGTTCGCACGAACTGATTTTGACACAAGTTCATTTTATTAAGCGGAGTTTAACAGGTTTAAATTCAGAGTTTCCTTCTCCTAGACTGGTTACCAAACCAAGGTTAAAGAAGGGAGAACAGTTGGAATCATGCTTTTCCAAAGAGTATTAGTTCTATATAAAATACAAACAGCCTCATCCATGATTTGAACGCAAGTAGCAGTGCTTATTCCCTATGACGCTAACCATTGCACTCTGTGTGCCTTAACTCTGTGTGTGTGTGTGTGTGTAAATAAAATTTTAACTTTTAAGTTTTCAAAGCTTAATTTAAATTCTAAATTTTAATGTTAGGACACACACACACACACACACACACACATATATATATATATATATATAAAAGTTGGCGACCATAGTCGAGGGTAACCCGAAGGCTTCCTTTTCGATAGCTACTACACCAAGGTGTAGGGGAGGGCGCTACTCCTTCCCTGGATTGGTCTACTTTACCCTTGATCCGTACCTTATAATGCCGAGTGTTAAGCAAGGAGGCATCAAGTACCATTTTTTGAGTCTTTGGTATGACTCGACCTGGGATTGAACCCAGGTCTCCCGGGCCATTGGCGAACACTCTAACCGCTAATATATATATATATATATATATATATATATATATATATATATGTGCACTACTTTACAAAAGATTTAGGCAGGTATCTTTTAACATTTATAAATAAGAATACTTTTTTTGTAAGTTAATCAATTCATAAAGTATTCATTTACAAACATTTATTCTTTATATGTTAATAATAACAATTCAAAAATTAGCATAATAAAGATTTCTTAATTTCAGTTATATTTTCATTATATGATAAAGTCTTGCGATTAAGACGATTATCCTATATAAACGTGTTGATTTTATGCTATATTTTTGTTATCATTATTATTTTTCCTTATTATGAGGTTTTAGAATGTTTACTATTGATCAAACATTAGATATTTATAAAAATAAGAAGTTTAAAATTTAAAAAAATAAATTTTTCATTTCAGAACCAGAAATTGTATATTTCTAAACGTAAATTATCAATATGTCACGAATATTTGATGAAAAAAGACATAAAATTATGTTCTATCATGAACAGGGCACTTCTAAGGCTAGAATATGAAAAATATTGAAAGTTTCTTTGTGTAGAGTACAAGAAATAATTAAGGAAAAGATCGAAACTGGGGGATATCAAAGACAGAAAGAAAAGATGATGGCTAACAAAATTAACTAAAATGATTGTAAATATCTAAAAATAATATCTTTAAGAAATAGAATAAAATCTTGTCCAGAATTATGCTCAGATCTTGCTTGAACATCTGGCATCCAAGTTTATTCTTCAACTATCAGAAGAGCACTTGTGAAAGAAGGCCTTCATGGTCAACTGGCAAGAAGGAAACCTTATTTAAGTCAAGGAAACAGACAAAAACGACTTGAATTTGCCAAAGAATACAAGAAATCGACTATGAAGCAATGGAAGAATGATTTGAGTGGTGAATCAAAAATTGAAATTATCAGTTCAAAGAGAAGACAGCATGTTAGAAGAAGAGTTAAAGTGCTTGAAGTCTACAATTAAACATAGACGCGGGTCTATTAAGATTTGGGGATGTTTAACTGTAAATGGTGGTGGTAATTTGGTCAGAATTGATGGAATAATGAATGCTGAGAAATATAGGCAAATTCTGGTTCACCATGCAGTCCCCTCGGGTAAACGTCTAATTAGTAATTGTTTCATTTTCCAACAGGATAACGATAACAAGCACACTGCACTAAAGGTAAAAATTTATTTAGAGCGGAAGGAACAATCTGGGAATGTTCAAATTATGAAATGGTCTGCCCAGAATCCAGATTTGAATATTATTGAGTCTTTGTGGGATTATTTAGACCAAAGAAAGGCTGAAAAGCAAAATAAAATTAAAAATAAACATCTATGAAAAGTCTTCTAAGATGCCTGGAATAATATACCTATGGATATTAATAAATTACATCTTAGTATCCCAAAAAGAATCAATGCTGTCCTAACTGCAAAAGGTGGAATATTTATGATTTTTAAGTTTTTAAATGTGATAAAGGCCAAATTCATATTAATTATTAATTATATTATCATATATTAGCAGTGAAAACCATTAAAAAAAAATTTCCTTTAATAGTAAATGGAATTTTTGCGAGGATATTGAACCTACCTAAATCTTTTGCACAGTAGTATATATATATATATATATATATATATATATATATATATATATATATATATATATATATATATAATCAAAAGTTTCTAACTTCTAAATTTTCAAAGCTAAAAGTTTTTCGATTTTTAAATATCACGTCTGTTTCGTTCTCTACAGCCAAATATTTGCCTCAATTAAAATCTTATTTTTTGAAGAAAGCGTGTTTGATTAATTGCACTCTAATATAAATACTTTTTGAAATCCTGACAAAAAGAAGATCTCAAAACGGTATACTTGCTTCATTTTTTTTCCCTTGAAACATGTTTGTTACGAATCTTTCCCACCGAGAAGCATTGGCAGGACTTAAAGACAGGAACGCGGGAATACAAAACCGCGCCTTGCTGTTGGCACAGGCTGAAGATATTTGGCATAGACACTTTCTATAATTATTAACTGAAATATTGCAGTTAATAAGTTGACGTAAAACTCTTAGTAGCCAAATACTAAATTAGTCCTGATGGAGTCTAACAACTACCTGGGTGAAAAAGTCATGTCTTTTTAGACGATCCGTAAACAATTTGGGTACCCGTTGTAACAGAGGTCCAGGATGATGTTGATGCTTCTATTCAGGAAGGGGTGGAGAATTCTATTTAGCCTTTCTTAGTAAACAGCTGCTCATTTTGATATCGGTATTTCTATTTAGGAAAGAGTGAAGCATTCTAATTAGCATATTATAGTTTAACAGCTGTTCCTGATGATATTGATGCTTCTATTTAGGAAAGATGAATGTTTTTTATTTAGCATTTCATAGTTAACAGCTGTTAATGATAATATTGATAATTTTATCTAGAAAGTGAAGGATTATTCATTGTTAAGAGCGGTCTATGATGATATCAATGCTTCTATTTTGGAAGGAGTGAAAAGTTCTGATTAGCTTAGTTATCTCGAGAATTTAGATGATTCAAAATTGAACTTCTGTGTGCAAGAAAATTATGATTCACATATAAATTGAACTGGAATTGTGTTATTCAATTTGTAATTTAAGAGTATTGCCCTAATAGAACTCTTTCTATGGAGTGACACTGTTGTTGGGTTACTTATATATAAATAGACCTCTACCCATTTTTAAATGATTGGTTAACTTTCCAATCAACTAAATACACTAAGTGGAACATTATATAATGAAAACGGATATTATTAGATTTTATTTATTATCAAACTCTACTGTATTGAAACTCTATAACGAAAAGCAAAATTGCAACATCTATCTATCTATCTATCTATCTATCTATCTTAGCTCAGTTATCCAGCATTGAGCAATTAAAAAAATCAAATCAATAACTTGAAATGTATAGATCATATTTAATATCCCCCAAATAAAATATCTTTCATCCAATTAAAAATCTTCATCAACCCAGTGATTAATTACACTGTATTAATTGGTTTGGTCTTTTCTTTTAATGGCATATCAATCTTCATTGGTTATTTAATGCCAAAGCCATCCTCTTAGAAGAACAGTAGTGGTATTATCTAATCAATAACTGGGGGTGGATAAGAGGGTTCATTCTTTGTCCAAGGATAATTGACCACAAGTGAACGGAGTAATGCGACTGGGGTTCGAACTCTCTTGCAAGGATTTTGCAGGCCAGTGCGATCGCACTACATCACGGGGTTTCCCTAATATCTAAAAACCTTTTTGCTCCTCTATCCAATATAAGAGTTTTATTGAATGTTCTCCAATATAAAGAATACTCCTATTATAGGCAAGTATACTCTTTATACTCCTTAAATAAAGCTTAATTATCAACTGAGAACTGAGTACATAGGGTTTATTTCTACTTGTCTGACATTTATAATTGTGCAATAAACATTTATTTTCAATTTCATCATTTAATATTGCACCAAATACAAATTAAATAGGAATATTTAAATTTCTTGTAAAAAAATGAGGTTATTCTGAAGTCATTTTAATCTAATTTCAACTGTTTAATTTTCGAAAAAACTTTCTCCAATCAATCTATCTATCTATCTATCTATCTATCTATCTATCTATCTATCTATCAAGTTGGGTGTATGTATGTATGTATGTATGTATGTATGTATGTATGTATCTATCTATCTATCTATCTATCTATCTATCTATTTTTTTTCTTTTACTTGATTCTCTTTCTTTTCTCACTATAAATGACAGTATTTTTATTTTATTACGTTTCTTTGTGTTTTTTGGTGTTTTTCTGGTTTTTCTTTTTAACGTTTATTTTCTTCTCGTGTTTTTTTTTCTTTTTCACTATGTTTTTTTCTTTTCCGTCGTTTTCTCCCTTTTCCGCCTTTTCCTATATATATATATATATATATGGTGCTCTGAAGGCATACAGTCTGTCAGTATTTTTGATGTCTAGTCTATGGGTCACCTAAGGCCCGGAAGAAGGGGAAAATTCACCCCTGGATATAAACAGGTGTAGCCAGTTGAATTCAGGGTATTTATATATTTTCAGATGGATCACAGAAGCATTGGTTGTATCAATCAATTGCTCCTTGATATTGGCCAAAACGGGTTATAAGACCTGTTCACGACCACATCTTTTGTTGGTTGCACATAAATAAATCTTGTTGCATCATAAAGTTTGTTCTGAATTCCTTTCTGAAATGAATTTAGCACCCTGAACAAAGTCGATCTTCTGACGACGCTGAGGACAGCAACGTCTTGTATTTTTCTATTCCTTTTTTTCGTGATAGTGATAACTTATAGCCAATCGTCTGCATATTGTTTTTTTGTATATCATTCTTACTTGGAGCAACAGAATAAGCAGGTTCGTTCCCAAAGTCAAAAACTATTTATGCTCTCTTGTCTTTTCGTTTCCCAAGAATTTTCTTTCTTTCTTTCTTTCTTTCTTTCTTTCTTTCTTTCTTTCTGTCTAGAATTATTTTACTCGAGTAAATGACTGGTCTTATCAACCGAATTTTTCTTACTATATTTTGAGACAGCTAGCATAGCCGATAATTATTATACATAAAAGGTCAAATTGTGTTTTATATATAAGTAGATAATCGACTTTATTTTAGACATATTCAACAAGACATATGTTTTATACACACCTCAGAAAGTTTATTTTTTCTGTTCTTAATTTATTTTGAAAGCATCATGCCTGATATGCTGGCTTTAATGGGCTTCTGATTAGAAATTTCATCCAGTAATTACTGATTCTATTAGTAGTTTGAATGGTGCAGAAGACTCGTAATTGTTCCTAAACCTTTCATCGTTATTGCTCAGACAATATGGCGCCTTTTTGTCATCGAGAAACAAACCAAGTGTTAGCATAGACTGAACTTGAAAGCATTTAAAAAAATCAAATAAACAAACTAACCCGGCCGGTCGACTCGCCAACAGGATGACATGAAAGTCGTTAGTCTCATCACTGGTAATTTAAAAGGGTTGAATTGTTTTATAAACGTGTATTGCAATACATCATTATTTCAGAATAATGAACACTTCAAAAGGAGAAAAAGAAGAAAACATAGTGGGTACCATAAGTATTTGTTTTTATTTATTTTTCTATTATCTGTTTCTAGAGGAATCTGGTTGCAATACTGTACTGTTTGTACATCACACTCAAATGCCTTCGAGATAATCTGGTTTCTCATTAATAAATCAGTAAGGTTTTATAGAAAAAAAAAAGTTTAAAAATGATTCGTATTTGATAGGAACTCTAGATGTTGTATAACTGTTAATTACTTGTATTTGTAGTATTTATAATAGTTACTTGAATCTATATTTGTTTATTAAGGATTATCATCAGTTACTTAAAATCATATGGACTTTATTTGTATTGAGTGGGAAAACTTGATACCGAATAACTGAGCTAAAAAACGCAAAATCAAAAAGAAAACCAACAAAAAATAAAAACAGAAACAACTCCAATCCCCCCAACCCCCAAACTACACAAGAAATATAGATATGGATTCATTTTTTTGCAAGATAAATCTCTACGATGCAGTTGGATTCATCATTAACAGTGTCTTTAATTCATTGGAGGTTTCGTGTATTTTCAACATTATAACCCTCTCGCTGAAGTAATCAGGCCCGGGAGGGGGTTAATCATATCCCAGTCAGCGTCTAATATCGGTGTTTCTTTTGTATTTTCTTTGTCACTACTGGCTAGATTTTAAATGGCTTCGGGATTCGTCCTTTATATCTGTGGCTTGAATATTATTTGACCTATGAGCAGCTGTTTCCGGTCTGTTAAGATAGTAAATTTCTCGGTCGTTAGTGCAGCAGTTCCTTCCTCCGTTGCCTATTGAACACTGGCCAATTATCAGTTTAACATATACGGTGTCCAACGATGGATGGATTTTTACGCCATTTTGGTATGTTTTTACGAATAATTTACGCGATTCTCTCACCTCTAGGCATAAAATAGCCTCAGGAAGTTTGACATGTCGTTAAAATCAATCAATTAATAAATCTGTCAATCAATTATTTGATTCTAGAGGAATCTGGTTACTGTACAATTTTGCTTGTACGCTACCCCTAAAAGCCTTAGAGATAATATTGTTTCTCATAAATAAATCAGTCAGGTTTTACTCAATCCGAAAAAAGACAGGTCAGAAAAATATGAACATGTACAAAAATCTGATTTTATTTATTTTTCTTTTATTTAATTCTAGCAGAATCTGATCGAGCTATTTCCCACAGTGCACCCAAATACCTTGAAGGAGATTGGTTTAAAATCTATTTTATGATCGTCATGTGGCATTCAGACGAAAAAATAAGAACAGTCATTGAATATCATTGTCTTTTGCTAATAAACCAGTAATGTACTAAAAAGATATAGAACATGAAGGTGATAATGATACCAACTGTAATAAGTGCACTCGGAACAATCTCACTAAATTGGTAAAGGGACTGGAAATAAGTGGACAAGTGGAGACCACTCGGACTACAGCATTATTAAGACCGGTCAGAATACTGAGAAGAGTCCTAGAGACTTGAGGAGACTTGCTGTTACTCAACCTTCAGTGGAAAACCATTAGTTAACGCTGGTGTGAAAAGTTCTCAAAGGACTATTAATAATAATAATGATAATAATAATTTATTTGCATAGAGTTATTTGATCTCAAGTCATTAAATCGTGTAGACAACACGAAGTTCCCTGTCTGTCTGTCTGTCTCTCTCTTTCTCTCGTCATCCGTCCCAATTATATATTGTTCCTGGAAGGTCTTTCAGACTGCATCCAATGTCCATACAGTTTTTGCTGGTAGGCCAACACTGGTGTGTCCATGTATAGGAGTCGATAAGAGAACGTCGTTTATGAGTCCGTTCTAACTCTACAGCAGTGTCCTGCATGTCTTGTTCGTCTTACGTAGATGATTCGTGAGATGGGAGGCAGGTGGCAGCACAACTACTCTTTTGTGTGGTGTTGCTTTCAGGATTTGTTCAGAACAACACATACCATTCTTGAGTAGTTTCCATTTAGCTTCCCTCCTCCCATACATTTCATTAGCGTCAATGTGGACTATCCGTACAATAGTACTAACACAACTAAATCTTGGAAGAAATCCCGTTTTATTATATTGGATTGATAAGATTTCTATATGATCGATAGTCAGCCAATTTGCTGGGCATATGCTGACATCAATTTCAGTATATGAGATATTGCTGCCGAGGTATGTGAATTGGTCTACTGTATATGTTAAGACGCGTCCTTGTGTATACGTTGAAAAGTCTTTTGTATTATAGTACAGTCCTTAACATATAAGAGAAATAGAATGTTGGTTGGTTGGTTGTCTTTTACGGTATATCAACCCTTGTAGGTTATTTAATGCCAAATCCTGTTTATATATATTTGTAAATGAATAATTTGTAGGAAACATTCTAAACGAGCCTGAGCTCATTTGTTTGCACACAGTTAAACGTTTTCAAGTATAGCTATCTAACACTAATAATTTCATTCAAAATTACTCATTGCTTTGCACAGGGCTAAATGGTTTCAGGTATTGCTATGTAAGACTAATAATTCAATTTAAAATCAATCATTTGTTTGCACACAGTTGAATGCCTAAACATTTCTCTTTGACCCTAACAGGTACTACCACTTCGGATCAGAGTGCATCAAGGAGTTATGGTCATGAAGAGGTACTCCATATACCCCAAATCTCCCGGATTGAAGTCTCACCATCAGATGCAGTTTAGTTTCATATCTAGGACACTCATGTGTCTTACCTCTCTGCAGAGATATCATTGGCGCATTCTGCTACCCCAGTTGATTGGGGTGAAGAGAAATAGATGTTTTGAGGGAAGACTTTGGTGTTTATAAAATATAGTGTTCACTGCTGACGTGTGTCATGTGACACGATGCTATTAGTGGCGTAAGGCCCCCATCCACTGGTAGGACCTTAATAAGAGTGGACTTGGGAGTAATTGTCATTTCTATTTTAGAATCTAGAGATGTCTGATAAAGAATAAGATATTTTATTTCTCATAAAACATCACATAAAATTCATGTAGGATTTTCCTGTAAATGACTCGTTGATACTAGATGATATTTATAATCAGAAAATTAAAAATGCGTTTAATCTATAGCACGTTGCAACCATTTAACTGTGTACAAACAATAAACAACAATTCTTTAAACCATTTGACTGTTTTTATCCATAAGGTCTAACTCGTTCAAGTTTGGTTTGGTTTTATGGCATATCAACCATTGTTGGTTATTTAATGCCAAATCCTCTTTATACATATCAAACATATATGTGATTTGTAGACACATTTTGTAGATAACATTCTCAAACGAGCCTGAGTTCTTTTATGCACACAGTTAAATGGTTTCATTAATTGCTATATAACAGTCATATGTTTGCACACAATTTGTTCTATTTGTCACATAGATCGGACCCTATCCGGTGCAACAACTCCAGAGTTGACCTTAGAGCAATGGCAATGAAAGGGTACTCCGCATTTCCAAAATCTCCAAGACTGGAACCTTGCCATCAGATTGTATAATGTCATATCCAGGACACTGCAGAAATGCATATTCTACAGTCGCAGCAGACTGGGCTAAAATCGTTTAAAAAAAGTAGAAAGTGTTCGCTTAAAAACTATATATATATAAGCAGGATTTGGCATTAAATAAACATCAAGAGTTGATATGCCATTAAAACAAATAATATCGCCTAACCTTACCAATATTTATATACCAGAAAAATTAAAAATGCATTGATTCTTCTTTTTTTCTTTAGCCGAAATACATACATAAAAAAAGACCCAAGTTTCCTATAAATAAATTATTACATGAATAAAATTGCTAGTTCATCATTTTAAGCCACGAATTATGGTCTATTATTTGTAGCCAATCATAGACGCGTTGTCAAGGAGACGTTTAGGCCATGCAACAAAGTTAAAAGAAAAAATACTAATGAGGAGAATGAAAAAGAGTAGACAACTATTAGTCAGCAGATCTACTTTGCATTCAATAATTAGTTTTATTTATTTGTTTTGGAAAGGAAAAAAAAAACAAAATAAAACAAACAAACACACACACACACACACACACACACACACACACACACACACACACACACACACACACACACACACACACACACACACACACACACACAAAAGATATAAAATGAATTCATTCCTATCTTTATGAACTGCTGTACTGGAAGATGCAGAAAAAAAAAAGGGAAATTTTCCCATTACACCGGTGACGTAATTGTCATTCAATAAGACACTAAAGAATCTCATTTATCGAGCTGACCAGTTTCGATATTGATTCATAAATAAAACATTTTTAATAGTAAGATTTCTATAAATGCATTTGTTTTGTTTAAAAATTTGGTTCAATAGTTAGAACACTGGACAGCAAACCAGAAAGTCTAATAACCATTTCCAATTCTGGCACACATACCATCATCATCACCATTATCAAGTCACATTGTCAGCATGGATTTCCCTGATTCTCTCTTTTCATCCGTCCCAATCAACAATCGCTCCCGGCTGGTCTTCCAAACTATATCCTGTGTTCACATAGAGCTGATATAAATAAGTTCTTGCTAATCGTCCAACAATGGCAAATCCGTGTGTAGGGGTCCATTATTGAATTAGTCTACTAATTTCAGTGTCTTGCCTCCTAAAGTGGCCCCTTTCTCCATCTTTAGAAGCAGGTCGATAAAATTAGTAGACCAGTTCACATACCTCAGCAGCAATATCTCATCTACTGAAAACGGTGTCAACATTTATATAGCTAAGGCGTGGACTGCTATTGACAGATTATCGATCGCATCTCTCAGATAAAATAAAACGGGATTTCTTCCAAGCTATGGCTGTTTCGGTACTACTGTATGAAAAAAGCTAAATGGGAACTACACAAGAATGCTACGTGATTTTTTGAACAAATACAGGAAGCAGTACCCCACAAAATAGCAGCTGTATGACCATCTCCCATCTCATAGACCATCCAAGTTTGACGAACAAGGCATGCGGAACACTGGTGGAGAAGCAAGGACGAACTCATAAGTAATCTTTTCTTATGGATTCATACACATGGATGCGATGAAACCATATCATTTTAAATAAGGGATTTTGTAACTTTTCAGCAACAATCTGATCTAATAAAGAGACAAATTAAAAAGACAACGACAAAAACAGTCTTTGATTGTATTGTGGTTTGAAATGATATTAGATTCAACAATTTTCTGGTGTTCTTTATTATGTATATAAACTAACATCTTCGAATCTGTAGATTAAAATTGTGATTAGTTTCTAAATTATGTCTAACCAAATCATTATTTATGTTTACTGTTTCAAGTTTCTAATGAACGCGTAAATTCGTTTTTATAAGGCACCGACCGGTTTAGTCAAACAGTTCTTATTCAAACAATTTAGTTTAGTAGTATAAGTATAGTTTTTCTTTTCATACAGTTAAATATAAAAACAGTTCTATTTCTAACAATTCAGTTTAGCATAAGTACAGCTCCAATATCAAAAACAGTTCTGTTTCAAACAATTCAGTTTAGTATACCAAAAACAGTTCCAGTTTAAACAATCTAGTTTAGCATAAGTACGCAGTTTAAATGTCAAAACAGTTCTATTCAAGCAATTCAGTCTAGCATAAGTACACAATTTAAAACTTAAAATTTGAATTCTTTAAGAAGTATTTTTTTATTGAAAATTCCCTTGGGAACAAAAATTTTTGATTGGTTAACTAATCACAGATTATTTTGTATTTTTCTATTACTTTATGATTAGTCAGCCTATCAAAAGTTCTGATCTAGATCTGTGAGAAGAATATCCCTTTATTTATCAGATTTTAATTGGTCAACTAATGAATCTACAAGATAGGGGCTTGGTTAATTAATGGTCCTAGTCCACACTTTGTGAGTGGGAGTATCCCTTTTCATATTAACCGATAAAAAAATCAACCAATGGTCTAATTAATTTATCTGAGACCCAGATTTGACCTTTTAATTTCAACAGGTAGACACAGGTTGATTTAGGATGTCATGAGTTTAAATGCGTCAGTGCATCAACAGACTTCAAATAACATTTTAGCCGCTTGCCTACTTCGATTTCTTTGACCACATGCTGGTGTGCTGAGTACTGACCTTTTAATTTGACTTATGAATTTTCATTATGTGTAATCATAACGTTTATAAGTTTGTATTCTTATAGTGTTAAATTAGAAAATTACACTTTCTTGATTTTTAAGGAAAAGTATTATTCTATCTGCTTCCTAGGTACGTGAATTTGTCTACTAGTTTAAGAGGGGTTCCTTCTAGAGTGGAGATGTCCCCCGTTTGGTTATAGCACATATATTCCGTTTTGTGTGCATTAACATAGAGGCCTATGCTTGCTGCTGCTCGTTCCAAACTATGCAGAAGTGTTTCGGCTTGGTCAGGTGTATTTGCCAGTATCGCTATGTCAGCAGCGTCGAATCAACCGAAAAGGACATCGAAACAAGGTTAACGAAAGCATGGACAGCTATCAATAGGCTATCGATTATATGGAAATCAGACCTAACCGATAAAATGAAACGCAGTTTCTTCCAGGCAGCGGTCACATCGATACTGCTATATGGATGCACTACATGGACGCTAACAAAACGGCTGAAGAAGAAGCTAGATGGCAATTACACAAGAATGCTGCGTGCAATCCTGAACAAGTCCTGGCAGCAACACCCCACAAGACACCAACTGTACGGCCACCCGCCCCCATCACTAAAACTATTCAAGTTAGAAGAACCAGACATGCAGGACACTGCTGGAGAACCAGAGATGAACTCATAAGAGATGTACTCTTATGGATCCCCACACATGGCCGCGCAAAAGCAGGACGACCAGCACGAACGTACATTCAGCAGCTATGTGAGGATACGGGATGTTGTCCTGAAGACCTACCTAGGGCGATGAACGATAGGGAGGAGTGGCGAGAGAGGGTCAGGGATATCCGTGCTACCAGCACGATATGATGATGATGATGATGATTATTCTATCTATAAGTTTTTTTTACGCCAGTGAATACCTCATATTGTCATGCTTGTGTGGCGTTGCAAAAGAGAGAAAGAAAGGGAGAAAGGGAGAAAGAAAGAAAGAAAGAAAGAAAGAAAGAAGAAAGAAAGAAGACAGAAAGAAAGAGTCGGTTGACACAGTAAAAGTAAGAAAGAAAGAAAGAAGAAAGAAAGAAAGAAGAAAGAAAGAAAGAGTCGGTTGACACAGTAAAAGTAAGAAAGAAAGAAAGAAGAAAGAAAGAAAGAAGAAAGAAAGAAAGAAGAAAGAAAGAAAGAGTCGGTTGACACAGTAAAAGTAAGAAAGAAAGGGAGAAAGAAGAAAGAAAGAAAGAAGAAATAAATACTCATGTGACATTGTAAAAGAAAGAAAGAAAAAAAGAAAGAAAGAGTCGGTTGACACAGTAAAAATAAGAAAGAAAGAAAGAAGAAAGAAAGAAAGAAGAAAGAAAGAAAGAAAGAGTCGGTTGACACAGTAAAAGTAAGAAAGAAGAAAGAAAGAAGAAAGAAAGAAAGAAGAAAGAAAGAAAGAGTCTGTTGACACAGTAAAAGTAAGAAAGAAAGAAAGAAGAAAGAAAGAAAGAGTCGGTCGACACAGTAAAAGTGAGAAAGAAAGAAAGAAGAAAGAAAGAAAGAAGGAAAGAGTCGGTTGACACAGTAAAAGTAAGAAAGAAAGAAAGAAGAAAGAAAGAAAGAAGAAAGAAAGAAAGAAAGAGTCGGTTGACGTAGTAAAAGTAAGAAAGAAAGAAAGAAAGAAAGAGTCGGTTGACACAGTAAAAGTAAGAAAGAAAGAAACAAGAAAGAAACAAGAAAGAAAGAAAGAGTCGGTTGACACAGTAAAAGTAAGAAAGAAAGAAAGAAAGAAGAAAGAAAGAAAGAAAGAAAGAGTCGGTTGACGCAGTAAAAGTTAGAGAGAAAGAAAGAAAGAAAGAAAGAGTCGGTTGACACAGTAAAAGTAAGAAAGAAAGAAAGAAGAAAGAAAGAAAAAGAAAGAAAGAAAGAAAGAGTCGGTTGACACAGTAAAAGTAAAAAAGAAAGAAAGAAGAAAGAAAGAAAGAAGAAAGAAAGAAAGAAGAAAGAAAGAAAGAGTCGGTTGACGAAGTAAAAGTAAGAAAGAAGAAAGAAAGAAAGAAAGAGTCGGTTGACACAGTAAAAGTAAAAAAGAAAGAAAGAAGAAAAAAAAAAAGAAAGAAAGAAAGAAAGAGTCGGTTGATGCTGTAAAAGTAAGAAAGAAAGAAGAAAGAAAGAAAGAAAGAGTCGGTTGACACAGTAAAAGTAAGAAAGAAAGAAAGAAGAAAGAAAGAAAGAAGAAAGAAAGAAAGAAAGAAAGAGTCGGTTGACACAGTAAAAGTAAGAAAGAAAGAAAGAAGAAAGAAAGAAAGAAGAAAGAAAGAAAGAAAGAGTCGGTTGACACAGTAAAAGTAAGAAAGAAAGAAAGAAGAAAGAAAGAACGAAGAAAGAAAGAAAGAAAGAGTCGGTTGACACAGTAAAAGTAAGAAAGAAAGAAAGAAGAAAGAAAGAAAGAAGAAAGAAAGAAAGAAAGAAAGAGTCGGTTGACACAGTAAAAGTAAGAAAGAAAGAAAGAAGAAAGAAAGAAAGAAGAAAGAAAGAAAGAAAGAGTCGGTTGACACAGTAAAAGTAAGAAAGAAAGAAAGAAGAAAGAAAGAAAGAAGAAAGAAAGAAAGAAAGAAAGAGTCGGTTGACACAGTAAAAGTAAAAAAGAAAGAAAGAAGAAAGAAAGAAAGAAAGAGTCGGTTGACACAGTAAAAGTAAGAAAGAAAGAAAGAAGAAAGAAAGAAAGAAGAAAGAAAGAAAGAAAGAAAGAAAGAGTCGGTTGACACAGTAAAAGTAAAAAAGAAAGAAAGAAGAAAGAAAGAAAGAAGAAAGAAAGAAAGAGTCGGTTGACGCAGTAAAAGTAAGAAAGAAAGAAAGAAGAAAGAAAGAAAGAAAGAGTCGGTTGACACAGTAAAAGTAAGAAAGAAAGAAAGAAGAAAGAAAGAAAGAAGAAAGAAAGAAAGAAGGAAAGAGTCGGTTGACACAGTAAAAGTAAGAAAGAAAGAAAGAAGAAAGAAAGAAAGAAGAAAGAAAGAAAGAGTCGGTTGACGCAGTAAAAGTAAGAAAGAAAGAAAGAAGAAAGAAATACTTGATTGACATTGGAAAAGAAAGAAAGAAAAAGAAATACTTTGGAGGAATTTCAAAAGAGAAAAAGAAAGAAAAAAGAAATAAATACTTGGGTGATATTGTCAAATAAAGGAAGAAAAAAAGGAAAGAAGAAAAAAAGAAATATTTGGGTGACATTGTCAAATAAAGGAAGAAAAAAGGAAAGAAGGAAAAAAAGAAATATTTGGGTGACATTGTCAAATTAAGGAAGAAAAAAGGAAAGAAGAAAAAAAAGAAATATTTGGGTGACATTGTCAAATAAAGGAAGAAAAAAGGAAAGAAGGAAAAAAAGAAATATTTGGGTGACATTGTCAAATAAAGGAAGAAAAAAAGGAAAGAAGAAAGAAAGAAATATTTGGGTGACATTGTCAAATAAAGGAAGAAAAAAGGAAAGAAGGAAAAAAAGAAATATTTGGGTGACATTGTCAAATAAAGGAAGAAAAAAGGAAAGAAGGAAAGAAAGAAATATTTGGGTGACATTGTCAAATAAAGGGAGAAAAAAGGAAAGAAGAAAGAAAGAAATATTTGGGTGACATGGTCAAATAAAGGAAAAAAAAGGAAAGAAGGAAAAAAAGAAATATTTGGGTGACATTGTCAAATAAATAAATAAATAGATAAACAAATAAACAAATGAATAAAAAGTCTGATGATTTTGTACAAGAAAGAAGGAAAGAAAGAAAGAAAGAATCGGGTGATGTTTAAAAAAAAGAAAGAAAGAAAAAAATCGAGTGATGTTTAATATATAAAGAAAGAAAGATGGAAAGAAAAGAAAGATAGAAATATTCTCATAAGTGAAAGAAAGAATTAAACGACTGGGTATGTCTGAGAATAAGAAAAATGTGAGTGTAATCGTTAATGAAAATTCATCGATGTTTTTTCCTACACTTATTCCCAAACTCAATCTCTCCATATATTAAAATACCGTTGAACGATATGAGTTATACAGAGATTCTGTCATGTCAAACTCAACTAATGATCAATCAACAACTGTTCCTTATATTCTATTCTGTAATCAAATTACTTATCATTTCAATGTTTCATTACAATAGAAACTGGATTTATTTCCACCTTGTAATATAATTTACATCAACGTTTCTCACAATTTCAGACAATGGGAATGACAGAAGAACGCAATGGCTAATATGTAGTGATAGAAGGAACAATGATGAGAGTATGAGTCCAAACAACTTATGAAATAATCATAATAACTCATTTGGGAATTTTAGACAATGGGAATGACTGAAGAACACATTGGCTAAAATGTAGTGATAAAAGCAAATAAGATGAGGATATTAGTCCAAACAACTTATGGAATAATCATAATAACTCATTTTGGAATTTCAGGCCATGAAAATGCCTGAAGAACACATTGGCTAAAATGTAGTGATAAAAACAAATAAGATGAGGATACTAGTCCAAACAACTTATGGAATAATTATAATGGCTCATTTTGGAATTTCAGGCCATGAAAATGCCTGAAGCACACATTGGCTAAAATGTAGTGATAAAAGCAAATAAGATGAGGATATTAGTCCAAACAACTTATGGAATAATCATAATAACTCATTTGGGAATTTCAGACCATGGGAATGACTGAAAAACACATTGGCTAAAATGTAGTGATAAAAGCAAATAAGATGAGGATATTAGTCCAAACAACTTATGGAATAATCATAATGACTCATTTGGGAATTTTGGACAATGGGAATGACTGAAGAACACATTGGCTAAAATGTAGTGATAAAAGTAAATAAGATGAGGATATTAGTCCAAACAACTTATGGAATAATCATAATAACTCATTTGGGAATTTTAAACAATGGGAATGGCTGAAGAACACATTGGCTAAAATGTAGTGATAAAAGCAAATAAGATGAGGATATTAGTCCAAACAACTTATGGAATAATCATAATGACTCATTTGGGAATTTTGGACAATGGGAATGACTGAAGAACACATTGGCAAAATGTAGTGATAAAAGCAAATAAGATGAGGATATTAGTCCAAACAACTTATGGAATAATCATAATGACACATTTGGGAATTTCAGACAATGAGAATGACTGAAGAACACATTGGCTAAAATGTAGTGATAAAAGCAAATAAGATGAGAATATTAGTCCAAACAACTTATGGAATAATCATAATAACTCATTTTGGAATTTCTGACCATGAGAATGACTGAAGAACACATTTGCCAAAATGTAGTGATAAAAGCAAATAAGATGAGGATATTAGTCCAAACAACTTATGGAATAATCATAATAACTCATTTTGGAATTTCTGACCATGAGAATGACTGAAGAACACATTTGCCAAAATGTAGTGATAAAAGCAAATAAGATGAGGGTATTAGTCCAAACAACTTATGGAATAATCATAATAGCTCATTTGGGAATTTCAGGCCATGAAAATGCCTGAAGAACACATTGGCTAAAATGTAGTGATAAAAACAAATAAGATGAGGATATTAGTCCAAACAACTTATGGAATAATCATAATAACTCATTTTGGAATTTCAGGCCATGAAAATGCCTGAAGAACACATTGGCTAAAATGTAGTGATAAAAACAAATAAGATGAGGATACTAGTCCAAACAACTTATGGAATAATTATAATGGCTCATTTTGGAATTTCAGGCCATGAAAATGCCTGAAGCACACATTGGCTAAAATGTAGTGATAAAAGCAAATAAGATGAGGATATTAGTCCAAACAACTTATGGAATAATCATAATAACTCATTTGGGAATTTCAGACCATGGGAATGACTGAAAAACACATTGGCTAAAATGTAGTGATAAAAGCAAATAAGATGAGGATATTAGTCCAAACAACTTATGGAATAATCATAATGACTCATTTGGGAATTTTGGACAATGGGAATGACTGAAGAACACATTGGCTAAAATGTAGTGATAAAAGTAAATAAGATGAGGATATTAGTCCAAACAACTTATGGAATAATCATAATAACTCATTTGGGAATTTTAAACAATGGGAATGGCTGAAGAACACATTGGCTAAAATGTAGTGATAAAAGCAAATAAGATGAGGATATTAGTCCAAACAACTTATGGAATAATCATAATGACTCATTTGGGAATTTTGGACAATGGGAATGACTGAAGAACACATTGGCAAAATGTAGTGATAAAAGCAAATAAGATGAGGATATTAGTCCAAACAACTTATGGAATAATCATAATGACACATTTGGGAATTTCAGACAATGAGAATGACTGAAGAACACATTGGCTAAAATGTAGTGATAAAAGCAAATAAGATGAGAATATTAGTCCAAACAACTTATGGAATAATCATAATAACTCATTTTGGAATTTCTGACCATGAGAATGACTGAAGAACACATTTGCCAAAATGTAGTGATAAAAGCAAATAAGATGAGGATATTAGTCCAAACAACTTATGGAATAATCATAATAACTCATTTTGGAATTTCTGACCATGAGAATGACTGAAGAACACATTTGCCAAAATGTAGTGATAAAAGCAAATAAGATGAGGGTATTAGTCCAAACAACTTATGGAATAATCATAATAGCTCATTTGGGAATTTCAGGCCATGAAAATGCCTGAAGAACACATTGGCTAAAATGTAGTGATAAAAACAAATAAGATGAGGATATTAGTCCAAACAACTTATGGAATAATCATAATAACTCATTTTGGAATTTCAGGCCATGAAAATGCCTGAAGAACACATTGGCTAAAATGTAGTGATAAAAACAAATAAGATGAGGATATTAGTCCAAACAACTTATGGAATAATTATAATGGCTCATTTTGGAATTTCAGGCCATGAAAATGCCTGAAGAACACATTGGCTAAAATGTAGTGATAAAAGCAAATAAGATGAGGATATTAGTCCAGACAACTTATGGAATAATCATAATAACTCATTTTGGAATTTCAGGCCATGAAAATGCCTGAAGAACACATTGGCTAAAATGTAGTGATAAAAACAAATAAGATGAGGATATTAGTCCAAACAACTTATGGAATAATCATAATGGCTCATTTTGGAATTTCAGGCCATGAAAATGCCTGAAGCACACATTGGCTAAAATGTAGTGATAAAAGCAAATAAGATGAGGATATTAGTCCAAACAACTTATGGAATAATCATAATAACTCATTTTGGAATTTCAGGCCATGAAAATGCCTGAAGAACACATTGGCTAAAATGTAGTGATAAAAACAAATAAGATGAGGATACTAGTCCAAACAACTTATGGAATAATTATAATGGCTCATTTTGGAATTTCAGGCCATGAAAATGCCTGAAGCACACATTGGCTAAAATGTAGTGATAAAAGCAAATAAGATGAGGATATTAGTCCAAACAACTTATGGAATAATCATAATAACTCATTTGGGAATTTCAGACCATGGGAATGACTGAAAAACACATTGGCTAAAATGTAGTGATAAAAGCAAATAAGATGAGGATATTAGTCCAAACAACTTATGGAATAATCATAATGACTCATTTGGGAATTTTGGACAATGGGAATGACTGAAGAACACATTGGCTAAAATGTAGTGATAAAAGTAAATAAGATGAGGATATTAGTCCAAACAACTTATGGAATAATCATAATAACTCATTTGGGAATTTTAAACAATGGGAATGGCTGAAGAACACATTGGCTAAAATGTAGTGATAAAAGCAAATAAGATGAGGATATTAGTCCAAACAACTTATGGAATAATCATAATGACTCATTTGGGAATTTTGGACAATGGGAATGACTGAAGAACACATTGGCAAAATGTAGTGATAAAAGCAAATAAGATGAGGATATTAGTCCAAACAACTTATGGAATAATCATAATGACACATTTGGGAATTTCAGACAATGAGAATGACTGAAGAACACATTGGCTAAAATGTAGTGATAAAAGCAAATAAGATGAGAATATTAGTCCAAACAACTTATGGAATAATCATAATAACTCATTTTGGAATTTCTGACCATGAGAATGACTGAAGAACACATTTGCCAAAATGTAGTGATAAAAGCAAATAAGATGAGGATATTAGTCCAAACAACTTATGGAATAATCATAATAACTCATTTTGGAATTTCAGGCCATGAAAATGCCTGAAGAACACATTGGCTAAAATGTAGTGATAAAAACAAATAAGATGAGGATATTAGTCCAAACAACTTATGGAATAATCATAATAACTCATTTTGGAATTTCAGGCCATGAAAATGCCTGAAGAACACATTGGCTAAAATGTAGTGATGAAAACAAATAAGATGAGGATATTAGTCCAAACAACTTATGGAATAATCATAATAACTCATTTTGGAATTTCAGGCCATGAAAATGCCTGAAGAACACATTGGCTAAAATGTAGTGATAAAAGCAAATAAGATGAGGATATTAGTCCAAACAACTTATGGAATAATCATAATAACTCATTTTGGAATTTCAGGCCATGAAAATGCCTGAAGAACACATTGGCTAAAATGTAGTGATAAAAACAAATAAGATGAGGATATTAGTCCAAACAACTTATGGAATAATCATAATAACTCATTTTGGAATTTCAGGCCATGAAAATGCCTGAAGAACACATTGGCTAAAATGTAGTGATAAAAACAAATAAGATGAGGATATTAGTCCTAACAACTTATGGAATAATCATAATAAATCATTTTGGAATTTCAGGCCATGAAAATGCCTGAAGAACACATTGGCTAAAATGTAGTGATAAAAACAAATAAGATGAGGATATTAGTCCAAACAACTTATGGAATAATCATAATGGCTCATTTCAGAATTATCTTTTTAATGTTATACTTACTTACATGAAATACATTTTCAAGTAAATCTGATGAAGGAAAAGATTCTATTAATGTTGATTTTGGGACTCTTACGGGCATATTAATCATTGGCTTTGTAAATAAAAAAAAAATGTTAGAATCTCTCAATTAAACAGATTTGTAACTTTAAAAGAATATTTGGATACAAATTATTTTCTTTGATGTAAGAGGGAAAAACGTACGACAAAATATTTAAAAAATATTTTGTGTTCAGGAGAGACCTATGTTGCGTTAAGGTTACCGTCTTAGAAAATAAACTCGACGAACCAGGTTCAATTCCTAGACGAGATTCTTTGCTTTTATTTAAACCCTAATGCACAGTGAAAGTTACATATCTATATCTTCACCAACAGCTATCAGCAATCTGTTGAAGAGACCGAGGATATGCCTCTTACGTTGGGAATCAAGTGGTGTTATCGTTAGTAAGCTAGATTAATAGACTATCATTAGTGAGATCGATTCCCACTTACTGTCCCATACTTCCAGCTTTGTGCCACTTCTAATTTAGGCTTTGTAAATAACTATAGTTTTGGTCTGGTTGGGTTTTATGGCATATCAACCATTGTAGGTTATTTAATGCCAAATCTTCTTCACGCACGCACACACACACACACACACACACACACACACACACATATATATATGTATAAATTGTTGGTACATGTAAACTTAAAAAGGCAAATAGGTAGAGACATGTGCAAAAATAGGAGACTTACAATGTGAAGAAATTTTTATTGAAATCTCAAGGGCCCTTCACCCGAGATTTGTCAAGCGACATCCTTCGAAAGTCGTTTAAAACAATGTAAATTAGATTAAGTAAAATTGATCATAGTAAAGTTAAACAGTATGTTCCAAGTGATATCAGTAACCACACAACATCCAATCATTGCTTGATTCTGCCATCTGTGAGCATTTGAATACCTTGAATAGTTGTGTGGTTAATTATAGCGATGAGTGTTTTGCGGTCTTGCATAGAGCTAGGACTAAAAAAACATCTCATTATCCTACAGACTATTTATATTTTATTTAATAGGCCTATACAAGCAAAACCCTAAACACACTCTGAATTTACTAGGAGATATCTTCTGCTTGACTTAGGGTGATTTTAATTTTTTCTCTCCTCCCTTTGTTTAGCAATCGTTTTTCATTTTCACTCATCCCCCCTTTTACTTGATCTTATTTACAATGTTTTAAACGACTTCCGAAGGCTGTCGCTGGACAAATCTTGGATGAAAGGGCCCTTACGATTTTAATAAAATTTCTCCATATTGAAAATCTCCTATTTTTGCATATGTCTCTTGGTATTTACCTATATATATATATATATGATTTGTAAACAGATTTGGTAGATAACATTCTTAAACGAGCCGAAGCACGTTTTTGTACACAGTTAAATGATTTCAAGTATCACTTTATAACAGTCACAATTTAACATCAGTCATTTGTTAACACACAGTTTGTTCTATTTTGGCCCATAGATAGGACCCTATCAGGTGCTGCGACTCCGGGTCAGTGTGGACTGAAGAGCAATGGCAATGAAGGGGTACTCCACATTCCCCAAGTCTCCAAGGCTAGAGCCATGCCATCAGATTGTTTAATGTCATATCAGGACACTCGTTGGTGGGATACTATCCCTCTGCAGAGATGCAGTCAGTGTATTCTACAGTGTATTCTACAGCCCCAGCCGACCAGGGTAAAATAACTATAGGCCTGTTATGTTTGGCATATCACGTGGTGAAAAGGTTTGCAAACTTTTAGTTGTGAATTCGATTCTCACTTGGTGCCCCGTACTTCCGGCTTTGTACCTCTTCTAATCTAGACTCTGTAAATAACTAGCAGCCTGTTATCTTGGGCATCACATGTGCTGTAATGGTTAACAAACTAGATTAACAGACTATTGTTAGTGAGTTCGATTCACACCTGGTGTTTAGCAAACTAGATTAGTAAACCATTCGTTAGGGAGTTCAATTCTCACTGGGTATATATAATCTCGGACCACTCTTAAGAATGTGTTGCCAATTAGAATCCTTCATTCCTTTCTAAATAGAAACATCAATATAATCATGGACCACAGTTAACAATGAAATGCTAATCAGAATCCTTCATTCCTTTCTAAATAGAAACATCAATATAATCATGGACCACAGTTAACAATGAAATGCTAATTAGAAGCCTTCATTCCTTTCAAAATAGAAACATCAATATAATCATGGACCAAAGTAAACAATAAAACGGTAATCAGAATCGTTCAATCCATCATGATTAGAAGTATCAATGTAATCACGGAATACTTTTCGTTTTAAAATGCTAGTTAGAATCCTTCACTTTTCTAAACAGAAGCATCAATATAAACATGGACCGATGCATTACTAAATAGAGTCCTTCACTCCTTTCCAAATAGAAACATCAATATAATCAGGGACCACAGTAAACAATGAAACGCTAATAAGAATCGTTCAATCGTTAATTGGAAGCATCAATATAATCAGAGAATACTTTTTGTTTTAAAATGCTAATTAGACTCCTTCACTCCTTTCTAAATTGAAGCATCAATATAATCAGGGACCACACGTATTGCCTATAAGAATCGTTTAATCTTTTCTGAATTGATCAATAACATCAAAGACACTTCTTCCACAATAGAAGTAAAAATATAACCATTGACCACTGTTAAGAATGAGTTGTCAATAAGAATTCTTCGTTCATTTTTCAATAGAAGCATCAAAATAACCATAGGCTATCGATAACAATGAAATAATAATTAGAATCCATCACTGAATAGAAATGAATCGATCTGAATAGAAACATCAATATAATCAGGGACCTTTATTAACAACAATGAAATGGTTGTTAAAATCTTTCACTTCTTCCTAGATAGAAGGATCAGTATCATGATGAACATATGTTAACTTTGAAAGGATAATTAGAATTCTTGACTCCTTCCTAAATAGAAGTATCAATATAATCATGGACAGCTGTTACAACGGTTGCCCAACGGATTCGTCCTACATCTTTTAGATGAATCTTAAGTGTGTTCTTGGTATATAAGCCATTGTCTTTGAATGATCTCCCCTCAAAACTGGAATCCATTATTTTTCCAAAGACGTAAATCTAAATGCTCCCACCTGGACCGAAACCCCATTACCTTTCTACTATCAGCTTGATTCCACTTTTGGTTTGATGATTGTATAATTCTAACTTGTGTCAGTGTACATTTTGATGTGCTAACTTCTCTAACTTTCTTGAAAGGATTCATCGAATACCAACCAAAAGGAATGCAATCGATTTCCCGTTATCATTATATGAAAACCCAGCGATACTATTGCAGATGAGCCGACAGTGGCCTCGTATTATTTGTATTGACTATTAATTAAACGTCTGTCTGACTTCAAATACAAACGAGAGCGCATACAATAAGTAAGTAACACTACGAAGAGGATAGGGAATCTAAACTACAAAGAGCATTTATTCTTATTTGTATTCCGTACGGCTTAAAAAGAAATTACTTAGGATGCCCCTTTACAGAACGGTGGATGCGACATAAGGTCAATTTTTTTAGAGAAATTTTCTTTCTCCTAGATCCATTGCCACACGAAGGTTAAAGAGCCCAGTCTGCCCTACTATTTTCCCTTAGAAAGAGAATAGTTGGATTCATACCTTTCCCAAGGGTATTAGCACAATGTAAAATGCAAAAAAAAAAAACAAAAAAAAAAAACATCGTCCAGGATTTGAACCCCTAACCATTGCACTACAAGGCGCCTCCGAATGGACAGTAAGCAATATTCAGATTGATTGAGAGATTTTATTGGCATGAAGAAGTTAGGGAATCGCGTTAATTGTGCTTAAATGTTTACATTTTTTGAGTTGTTACTTAAGAAATTTTCTTTGTACACAGTTAAAGTATTCCTAAGTAATATAAATAGTTTTCGTACAGTCACATGGTTTCAAGTATTCTTATTTGATACTAATAATTTGATTATAGGTATATGGTTTCAAGTAACTAATAATAATCCTTCAAGTAACTAATAATAATCCTTATAAGTAACTAATAATAATCCTTAGGTAAGTTTAAACAGTTGAATTTGACTCAATCAATGGGACCTTTACGGGTACTACTACCCCGGGTAGATAGGAATTGGGAGTAATTGCAATGGTGAGGTATTCCACATTCTTCAGGATTGAAGCTTCACCATGCAGATGCAGTTTAGTGACTTACCCATAACACCCCTCGGAGGTATCTTACCCCTCTGCAGGGGATATATTCAGAGTATTCTAAGCTCTACTGACAAAGCGAGCAATATCCAGAAAGTATCAATTAAGAACAAGGTTGTCTTTTATTAAGTTCAGCTTAGTTTGGCATAAGGTCAGACATATTGAGCGCCTAGAGAAAAATCGAACTCATTAAGAAGAGTATGTTATTAACCTTTGCTTAACCTGTGACGCCCTTTGAACAACTAAACGTAACTTAGATTAACCATAAGGCCACTTATGTGTAGCTCCTAGCAAGGATCTGATAACCACACAAGTATGCTACTTGCTACTTTGAATAAATCCTGGAAGCAGCACCCTGTAAAAACAGCAGTTGTGCGGCCACTTACCCCCCCATCCCATAAACTATCCCAGTAAGGTCAAACTCATAAACGACGTTTTCCTATGAACATCTGTACATAGACATACCAGTGTTACCCGACCAACAAAAATTTAGATTCACCAGCTTTGTTCAGACACTGGATGCCGTCTAGAGGATTTGCAAAAAAGATAGCCAATAGATGTAAATGTCGAGAGAATGTCAAAGGAATCTGAGTTGCTGACATGTCTGGATGATGAGGATGATGAGGGAGGATCGAACTCAGCATTCTAGATTTGTGAGGTTAGCTTGCTAATTAGGGTTGCCAACCAGAAAAAAAAGAAATGTCAGTTTTATAGAATTACTTCGTCTGCTTTTCAATTTTTTCCTAATGTTTAAAGCCACCCATTTCAGCAGTGTTGGACAAAAGATGCCATGAGCAGAATTCAGCTTCATGTTGCTGTCAAATCATTGCAAAAATAACGAGCAGATAAGAATGTCACGGATAGGGAAAAAGGATACACTTTCCAAGGAATGATAAGTTTCCTGATGTTTTGAAATAGATGGGTTGATCTGATTTTTTTTTATAACACGCTAATGTGTCATTATACGTATATATATATATATATATAATAGCAGAAATATATATACCCACACACACACACACATATATATATAGGGACATATGCAAAAATAGATTTACAATATGAAGAAATTTTATTGAAGTCGCAGGGGGCCTTTCATCCGAGATTTGTCAAGTGACACAGCCTTCGAAAGTCGTTTGAAACAAAGTAAATAAGATTAAGTAAAAGGGGTGTGTGTGTGAAAATGAAAAATGATAGCTAGACAAAGGGAGAGAGAAAAAGAAAAAGGAAGTCATTGTTGACACCATTAACAAAACTGTCATTTAGTTTAGGAATAATATCAGGTCACTTGGCCCTTCTAAATGCCGGATTTATGTTAGATTTCCTTGGATTGGATCTCCTAGCCAAGTTGATTGCCGAGAAGGTTTCTTCCTCTGTTACATGCTGTTCTAATGCGGCTATGGTTCAAACCATCTTTACTACTTGAGCTGCATTTCGCTCTATTCATAGGGATGTGATCCCTATCTACCAACAAAGCAATTTAATTTATAAATTTCAATGTCGCTGTAATGCCACATATATAGGGTGCACTTCTCAACACCTTGAGGTTAGAGTTAAACAGTCACGTTCCAAGAGATATCCGTAACCACACAACATCTGGGCTTTCAAATTTGCTCGATTCTGCCATCTGTGAGCATTTGAATGCCTTGATAAGTTATGTGGTTAAAAATAGCGAGGAGTGTTTTATGGTCTGGCATAGAGCTAGGAATAAACAACATCTTATTGTCCTAAAGGTCATTTATATTTTATTTAATAGGCCTTCTCTATGCAAGCAAAACCCAAAACACTTTCTGAATTTAGTTGGAGATATCTCGTGCTTGACTTGGGGTGATTTTAATTTTTTCTCTGCTCCCTTTCTTTGGCTATCATTGTTCATGTTTACTTAATCTTATTTAAATTGTTTTAAACGACTTCCGAAGATTATCGCTTGACAAATCTCGGATGAAAGGGTCTTTGCGATTTTAATAAAATTTCTTCATATTGTAAATCTCCTATTTTTGCATAAGTATCTAGATTTTAGTCTTTCTAAATTTGCATGTACCAACGATTTATATATATATATATATATATATATATATATATATATATATATATCAAGTGATGATAAATTTCGTGATATTTTGAAATAGAAGGGTTAATCCGACTTTTTTTGTAACACTCTTATGTGTCATTATATATATATATATATATATTTACTAATCTACTAATATTCATATATTTACTAATCTACCACCTACCAGCATTCACGGTTACCAGGAAAAAAGAAAAAAACCCACCAGGAACAAGAAATAAAAATATCTCGAATCACTGCCCGGGAAAAAAATATCATAGGACAAAAAAAAAAAAAAAAAAGAAAAGAAAAGACAAACTCCGTCACACCAGTTGAAAAAAATCAAGAGATATGCAGTCAGTTGGTCAAAAGAAAAATAAAACCCACTGTAAACGCTGCAATGCTACAATTACAAGAGTGGTCAACACGAGTGGAGCCAATTACAAAATTAACTTAAATCGCGAGTCGGAATTCTCCAACTAAAGTTTCACCACAACGGATCATCAGTGAGTCCCGCACTGACCGACGATAAAGGAGAAAACACCATTTTTTATATTGACTTTATATATATATATATATATATATATATATAAGAAACCCGGAAAAGCACAATAACGAAAAACCCCTAGCATACGTCGCAACTTACAAGAAAAACAACCCAGAACTATTCACAGAAATGATTTAAAAATCATGAAGAACTTAAAAACAATGGTAAAATCACAGAAATACTAGACACAACAAAACTCATTAAAAGTCAGAGACAACCAAAAATCTTAAAAGAATACTCACCTATTCTACATTCCGAGAAACACAACACAAGGAGTTACAAAATGTAATGATAAACGATCGAAAATATGTGACATAATTATAGAAGGAAAATCCTATACCTTTTAAAACCCGAAAACAAAAATTCAAAACAATCAAAGACTTTAGCTGCAACTCAAAAAACGGAGTCTACCTAACTGAATGTAGCAAGTGCAAAGAAATATACATAGGGTCAACACAGGCCCTCAATCCAAGAACCTCATTTCATAGGAGCAATATTGAAATAAAAGAAAACAGAAAATTAAATGTATCGAAACACCAATACGAATGTAGTTAAGGTGAATTTAAAATAATGCTCATATTTAAAATTAATGACTACACGCTACTTGAAATAAAAGAAAAAAAATTTATTGATAAATTTAAACTAAAGTTGAATAAAACATGTATCTCACACAAACACAAATGGAAGCAAACATAGATAGATATGTATATATATGTATATACACACGGAGGTGCCCGTGGTGTAATGGTTATCGTAGCAGGAAATGGACATGGCGACACGAGTTCAAAACCTGGACGAGACTGATTGCATTTTACATTGCACTAATACCCTTGGGAAAGGTATGGATCCAATTATTCTCCCTCCAGCTATGTGGAGGACAGACTAGGTTCTTCAGCCTTGGTGAGGCAACTAGTCTAGGAGAAGGAAAACTCTGAATTCAAACCTGTTAAACTCCGCTTAAAAAATTAACTTTTGAGTCATATCCTGCCCGAGCGGAGGAGCTAGGTAAATATGATATGTGTATACACACAATTTAAACTGATCATCCGGCGTTTTAAAAGAGTGGGGTCCACTCAGAACAGGTCTCGGGTAGGTTGTCCAAAGAAGCTGAGCGCAGATGCTGAGCGTCACATCCAAATGCTTTCTTTAAAAGATCGGCGTAGGAGTGCTGTCAGCATTGCTGCAGAGATTGAAGAGGTTGGGGGTCAGCCTGTTAGTCATGGTCTGGGGCTGCATGAGTGCTGCAGTTGTTCGAGAGTTACATTTCATTGAGGGAAACATGAACTCCAACATGTACTGTGAAATACTGCAGCAGAGCATGATCCCCTCCATCCAGAAACTGGGTCGCCGGGCAATGTTCCAGCATGTCAACGACCCCAAACTGAGGTGATGGACTGGGCAATCATCTCTAGACTTGAACCCAAAAGAACATTTTGGGGGGATCCTCAAGCGGAAGGTGGAGATGCACAAAGTCTCAAATATCCGCCAGCTCCGCGACGTTGTCATGGAGGAGTGGAAGGGCATTCCAGTGGCTACCTGTGAAGCTCTGGTAAACTCCATGCCCAGGAGAGTAAAGGCAGTTCTGGATAATAATGGTGGCCACACAAAATATTAACAGTTGACATGGTTGCCCAGTCAGCTGGGGCTGTAGAATACACTGACTGCCCCCTAACGAGTGTCCTGGATATGACACTAAACAATCTGATGGTGAAGTTCCAGCAATGCTGGAGCTTTGGGGAATGTGGAGTACCCCTTCATTGCCATTGCTCCCAGCTCCTCTCTGGCCCGGAGTGGTAGAATCTGATAGGGCCCTATCTATGGGTTTAATAGAACTAACGGCATACTTATGCTAAACTGAATTGTTTGACTAAATTGAATAGCTTAAAATAGAAATGTTTTTGACAATTAAACCGTACTTACATTTGAACTGCGTGCTTAACTGAATTGTTTGAAATAGAACTGTTTTTTCGACATTAAAACTGTATTTACACTTAACTGAATTGTTACATATAACTGCTACTGTTTTTTGACATTGAAACTATTTACACTAAACTAAATTGTTTAACATAGAACTCTTCTGATATATAACTCTGTGTATACAAAATCTGTACTTTTACAAAACTGAATTAGCTGAAGTAGAATTGCTTGACTAAACTGAATAGCTCGAAATGTTTTTTTTACAATTAAACTGTACTTACATTTAAACTGCGTGCTTTTGCTAAATTGAATTGTTTTATATTGAACTATTTTTGACACTGAAACTGTACTTACACTAAACTGAATTGTTATATGTAACTGAATAGTTCGAAATAGAAATGTTTTTGACAATTAAACTGTGTACTCATGCTAAACCGAATTGTTTTAAATAGAACTGATTATTTACATGAAAATGGATTTGGCGTTAAATAACCTACAAAGGTTGATATGCCATAAAACCAAACCAAACCAAACAGTTGACATGGTGTATGTTAATATTGACAACTTTCCCTAAGGGGTGTACTCAATTTTGTTGGCAGGGGTTTAGCTTTTAATGGTTATATTTTGAGTTATTTTGAGGGGAAAATAAATTAACTCTGTTATATAAGCTGCACACAGACTACTTTTCATTGTGTCAAAGTATCATTTTGTCCGTGTTGTCCCATGAAGAGATATACTTAAATATCTGCAGAAATGTGAGGGGTATACTCACTTTTGTGATACAATCTATCTATCTATCTATCTATTGTTGCGGGAATATATATATATATATATATATATATATATATATATCTTTCTCTATTTATATACATATAGAAAGAAAGAAATGGATTTATAGCGCTTTGGATTGTGAGGCATACTCCTCTTTTTAGGGTGTGTCTTCCGATCTCCATTTTCTCCCGAGAAAGATGCGTTTAAGTCTACGCAGGGATGTGACGCGAACAACCAAAACCGCATACGATGACTGATCCCTGCTTAACAATAATGATATTTGCTAAAAATACACGATGACACTTAGAAGCAAATTCGATGCACTTCTGGAGATAAAAACACATACTCTGAATGACGTATATGAGAACTTGGTCAGTGTCCACATGGAAGTAGAAGCAGAATGCATACCAACCAAACCAAGACTAAAACATTGAGTTCCTTTGGAGACTTTAATAGTTAAGAAAAAACGTTATAATGTGAAAATGGCATCCCTATGTTATGAAAGGAACCCAACTAAATGCCAATATCTTTAGAAGGCACAAAGGGAACTAACTAGCGCATACTTCAGAGAACAAACAATACATTCAAAACCAGATCAATAAGAGAAGAAACTCGGTAGAAGATAGACAATCTCGAATTCGCAGACGTACTGCTTCGATACTGCAACGCCGTATATAACCAGAACACAATAGAAAGATGGACAAAAAGCTGCATCTTCCCATTTCCCAAGAAAGTTGACCTCGGAAATGCCAAGAACTACCGAGGTATAACCCTAACTTCCAACGCTCTGCAACTCAACCGTATCGAACTTAAATTGAGAAAATTCTAAGGGAAGAATCAAAATGGTTTTAGAGGAAATCGATCCACTACATCCCTAATTTTGACAATCCGCAGAATCATAGGAGTCAGAGCAAAAAACCTTGAAGCGATACTCTTGTTTGTAGATTTCCCTAAGGCATTTGACTCCATACATAGAGGGAAGATGGAACAAATACTTCTAGCCAATGGTCTCCCCAAAGAGACCGTCGCAGCCATAATAATGCTCTATAAAAACACGAAAGTAATGATTCGCTCACCAGATGGAGAAACCAACTTCTTTGACATTATCGCAGGTGCCTTACACGGAGATACATTAGCCCCATATCTGTTCATAATCTGCCTTGACTACGTACTTTGAACGTTGATAGATTTAATGAAAGAAAATGGCTTTATACTAGAAAAGTCAAGAAGCAGACGATACCTCGCACAAACAGTTACGGACGTGGACTACGCTAATGACATAGCGCTTCTGGCAAAAACACCTGCTCAGTTCGAATACTTGTTGTATAGTCTGGAGAAGGCAGCAGGTGGCATAGGCTTGCATGTCAATGCAGACAAAACGGAATATATGTGTTTTAATCAAAATCAAAGAGGAGACATTTCCACACTAAAAGATGGTTCTCTGAAACTAATGGACAAGTTCACATACCTCGGAAGCAGTGTCTCATCTACAGAAAATGACATCAATACGCGACTAGCGAAGGCATGGACAGCCCTCGATAGGCCATCTGTCATATGGAGGTTAGACTTATCCGATAAAATAAAACACATTTTTTCCAGGTAGCAGTTGTGTCCACACTACTATATGGATGCACCACATGGACGCTGACAAAGCTTATAGAGAAAAAGCTTGACGGCAATTGCACAAAAATGCTGTGAGCTGTATTGAACAAATTCCTGGAAGCAACATCCCACAAAACAGCAACTATACCGACCTCCCATCTCTAAAACCGTCCAAGTCCGACGATCAAGATATGCTGGACACTGTTGGAGAATTAAGGACGAACTCATAAGAGACGTTCTCCTCTTGACCCCTTCACATGAACGTGCAAGTGTTGGATGACCAGTTAGAGCTTATGTACAGCATCTCGGTGCCGGCACAGGATGTAGTCTAGAAGACCTGCCGGAAGCGATGGACGATAGAGACGAGTGGCGAGCAAGGGTCAGGGAGACCACCCTTGATCCTGTGAACAAAAAGGCACTAGCTGGAATATCTTCTTTTTCGCCTCCAAACAGGAAGAAGAAAGAAACCAAAGAAACAATCATAGAAGAACAAATGGAAGTGACCTGTGCTGGAGCCCAAAAAAGAAGAAAGGACAGCGCAGAACAAAAATCAAAAAAGATTTTCTAAAAAGTGATCTCCCGGTCCCCTTCTCAAAAAAAAAAAAAAAACAATTCTGCGGAACCCTCACACATTTCCTCCCAATCTCCTGAAAAACCTGCCCAGCCCTAAACTTCGCACACACCTTCCACCTCTCCGAACTCCACCAGTCTATACCTTTGCTCTGTTCGCTCGTGTTCAGAGACCAGGGAGAAATCCCCCACGAAAAAAACACAAAACAAAATCGGCCGAGTCAAAAGGTCAAATTTCTGCGGAACTTGTCGATGAAAGTTTATGTGCCATCGGAGCTGTAGAAGACTTTCAACGCCAAAAAACACTTAAGTCTCTCCTTAAACTGGAGACTGTCCATAACAAGCAGGTGTCAAAGCTATCAAATTTTAAGGGTGCATCCATGGTGACCACCTTCGTCCGTTCGACCGGTAGCCGCCCCGGCCACGTGTAGCGATTTCTGGAGAGGACCTGGCAGATCGATTCAGATGTTCGGTTGGCGGAGTTGGAGCACCCCTCTCTGTGAAAAATGTCAAATTTTTGTTCGGAAATGGCCCCTATATATGTTCACCCATCCCTCAATAGGGCCCTAAAAGTGAAGTTTCTCCTGGATATCGGGGGTCTGTCCAGAGACGGCCGAGTGACGACTGAGCTCGGTACTGGCTCCCTGAGACAAGCCATCGGTAACCTTATGCCGAAGGATTTCGAGGCCGTTGTAGACAGTGAGTAAGGACTGTGAGTCAGGATGACTCTAAACCTTGCCAGTGGGGATATGAAGGGACTGAGGGATCCCAGGAAGTGTGTGCGCTTGCTGGGTGAATTCTCGAACCTCTGTGCACATGTTGTCGTAGTGCAAGAGATTCACTTCATTTGCGCTGCTGACTCTTGAGTGTTGGAGAATGACTTTGTCATTTTTTCAGCATACGTGAGCTGCTGTAGCGCTGGGGTCTCTTTGCTAGTTGGACGCAGCCTTGACGCGAATGTCAATCTTGTCTTTGCTGGTGACGGGGGCCGATTGTTTGTGGCCGACGTTGCCGTTAAAAGTTTCGAGTTTTGGGTGGTCACGGTTTATGCACCTACTATCGCTGCGGAGAGACATTCTTTCTTTCGTCGTTTTTTGACGAACCGAAGCGGCTAGTTCTAGTGAACGATTGGAATGCAATCCTTGAGGCCAAGATAGATAAAGCCGGGTGAGGTGCTAGTGGGTCAGATAGGTGTGAAAGCAGCCTGGGAGATGTGGGCGTGCTTAAAATAATTCACCCTCTGACGAGATTCGCACTTATCTGGACAGAGTGTTGGTTAGGAGAGCTGACATTGAATTCATTTCTTGTCTCACGTTGCACTGGATAGGGCAGTCTGACCATAGACTTGTTTGGGTCAATCTACGGTTTGCCAATAGGCCTAGCCTGGCTAGCTATTGGAAGTTCAATACCTCCTTATTGGAGTTACAGAAATTATAGGAGCGGCTGGGGAAACTGGTTCAGCGGGCGTTAGTGGGGGTGGTTCTTGGGAATAGGTGGTGGGTATCCCTTAAGTATAGGATTAGGGATTTTGCCATCAATTATGCCACCAGGCCCAATTTAGCTAGGGCTGAGAATGTGAAATCCTTAGGTGGTGGAATTGGGGATGCCCTTGCAGTAGATTTAGTTAAGGGGAACCTTGAGCGTGAAGCTAGCAAGCGTTACAAGGACTTTCTAGTTAGATCTATGCTAAGAAGAGTTCCCAACGAAGCCGTGAAGCGTAACGCGTTTGCTCGCGAGGAAGAATTTCAAAGATTCCCTTGTCGGCATATCGAGTCCGTCAAGTCCCCTGATGGGCACGTGCTCCGGTCGAACCGTGACATACGTGAAGCCTTTCAGGTGTATTTTCGAGATCGTTTTTCCAACTTGCCTAATCTCCCGATACAAGAGTTTCGCAGCTATTTAGCCGACTTACCCCGCCTTCAGGAGGCAGAAGCGGCTGGCTGCGAGGCGCTGGTTACGGAGCGTGAATTCTGTGATGTGTTGAAGCAGGTCGGTCTCAACAAGTTGCCGGGACTGTTTAGCTTGCCCTACGAAATGTATTTGAGAATGTCGCACATGTTTGTCCCTATACTGACGGATGTGTTCAGCCATTGGTTTGCCCAGGGTACCACCCCTGTTAGCATTACCAAGAGAGTGATCACACTGCTGAAGAAAGGCGGTAGACATATTTGGGAGCAACTGGACAATTGTTGTATTTTGACCTTCGACCCGGGCAAATATGCCATTCCAAAGTGATGCACCGGAAGGAAGTGACACATCCCAATGGCCAGCAATCGAAAGAAATCGCGTAGGTGGGATTTGGCTGATGAAATGGGACAAGGCAAAAAATCCCATGGTACACTCATAGACTGATGCACCGGAAGAGAGTGACCTGTGAACTGCATGACAGTTATTTCCGCTTGATGACGATTAAACATGCCATTCCAAAGATTCAGTGGGCGATTAAGTGGGCGTTGAACTAATATATAACTCAGTCAAGACAAGAAGTTAGAGATCGGACGGAGTTATAGACGAGATGTGGTAGGGAAAGCCACACCAGGCTGAAGGGGCTCGGGGCCCCCGATTGAGTTGGGGTCTAGAGAAGTTGTGATTAGATGCAGTAAAGAAAGCCATCATCCAGCAGAGAGTGGGCCCCCGGGCCTCCGGTTGAGCAGCCTGGGAGAACGAGAAAGACACAGCGCTGACGGCCATAAGAGTGGGGGTCAAAATATTGCAGTTCTGTTCGGTCTCCAACTCTCTCTCACATACAAACGTTACAATAAAGTGAGAGGTATATTTTGTTAAAGAGGTTTTCGCTCGTCCTTTATCATTGTGTCGTTGTGGTTCTTTCTGCATGAATTTGCATATGACAATATAACACAATTACAGGCCCATAACTCTGATAAACTCAGAGTTAAAGATTTTGGCACGGTTCCTAGCGAACCGACAGCAGCTTGTCGTCAGTGATTTGGTCGGACCTTAGCAGAACAATGCTGTGAAGGGAAGATCAATCCAAGAAAACCTGCACTTGGTCCACTGGATCCTAGAGGTAATTTACTAAGCTTTTTTGCTTAGATGTAGCACAAGGCCGCATGAATTGGGCACCCAGTGAGAATCGAACTCTCTCGTGTAGGTTTGCTAGTCTACCTTGCTAACCATTACACCACCCGAGGTACCCCCACTGGATCCTAGAGGGAATAGAAGACGACACTGAAACCATGCTGATCAGTTTAGATCAGTCCAAAGCCTTCGATAGAATGGATCATCGGTTTCTGGCGGCGGTTTTGGAGACCACCGGATTCAAACTGGAGTTCCATAGATGGATCAGCATTCCATGCTGCAGCTCCCAAACAGTGTTGCAGGTGAACGGAAAGCGCTCGGAGTCCTTTGCAATTGAGCAGTCGGTCCGGCAGGATTTCTCCTGTCTCTTCTTCTCTACGTCTTTGCCTTGGAGCCCCTACTCCGTAGGTATAAAGATGAGAAGGCAAATCCAGCCCTGATCGGAGTTCACCTTGTCGCTCGTGTCAGAGAAAAGGTCTCCGCTTTCACCGATGATATCATATCTGTTTGGACATAGAGGCTGTGAAGAAGGCAGTTGCAAGATATGAGCAGGTGACAGGAGCCAAGGTCAACTTTAACAAGAGCGAAGATCTGCCGCTAGGTGCTTGGAGGGGTGACGTTCCCCTACTTGGACCTTTCCACTAGAGCGACGATCCTGTCTGCATCCTTTGGGTGTTGTTCGGACCGGACCTCCAACTGGGGCGAAATTGGTTCGAAGTACAAAGGTAGAAACGCAAGTGGCTACCTGGCTTTAAAGGGCAGAGCTGGGGCGTGCACCGTGTACATCTTCTCTGTGATCCTTTACCGATTGTCCGTACCCCCTGCCTAAGGGCCCTCGGGGGTGCTGAAACAATCACTCTCCAAATTGCTCTGGTGAGGTCGAAGCCCGATGGACCATGGACAGGTATGTCATCAACGTCTTTGCAATGGGGGCTTGGAAATGCTTGATCTGGAGAGTCATGGGCTTGCTGAAAGATTAGCTTTCCTGGTTCGATCCCTGACGAGAGATACGGCGTGGGGACAGAAGAAGGCCTTTTCTCGCCTAAAGTCCAACCCCAAAGCCGAGAGCTGTCGTAAGCCGAGGGGTGAAGCACCGTTCTTTGCCGAATGCCACAAGGCTCTTCGTCACTTTCATTGGTCCACTGACATTTCACGGTCTAGGAAGGAACTATATCGGGAGTTAGTGGTGGGCACCGCTTCGGATCCGCTCGAGGATCGTTTCGGCTGGTCGCTGGATGAGATTCACTTCCAATGGAATTGGGCGCCAGGTTCGGGCTCCTTGAACAACTCAGTTCTCGCTCGCCTGGCAGCCCGCTCGGAACGCGTTACTCCTCGTCGGCTGGGCTTTCAAGGTGGGCTTGGGAGACATGCCCGATTGCGCTCACTGCGGCAGTGGTCTGGAAGAAGCAGCTTTGCACGCCTTCTACTGCGAGCGAGTCAGCCCGCTTTGGAGTCACGTCGGGAAGTGGACGGCCCGCATTGATCCCAAACTGTTAGTGCTGCCTGACATTGGTTACGTCGTGGAAAATGTTGATCCTCCGTGAAAAGGTGAGAAACAGGTGGTATTTCTCGTGATTCAAGCTGTATCCCGAATGATGATTTGGGAGACGCGAAAAACGGGATTGTATGACGGTGTAAACTTTTCTCTTTGCGATCTGATTCTTTTCTTTAGGCATAAGCTTAGGGTCAAGATCAGATCCGAAAGAAAACGCTTGGGCCGCATATCATTCGACAGAAGGTTGATGCATACAGCAAGCTTGGTCGTACGAAAGGGGGAAAAGTTGGAGTCATCCTTCCCTCCCTTTCTCATGGCTGTGGCGGACCGGGTCCTTTGGGACCCCTCCTGGATAAGTTAATTTTAATTGTTTCCCTTTCCCCTAGTTAGCAGTGTGATGTGTGTCATCAGCCCCGTCATTTAGCTTCCAAGATAATTCCGTCCATATTTTCCCCCTGTTTCATATGATCCCAGTTCGATATTTGCCAAAGATCTTGGTTTTCATATATTTCCGTCTCATGTTACGGGTCTGGTCCGTGCACCTCCCCTGACATTTTGTTTTGTCCCAATCTCATTGCTCTTCCCCTACGAAGAGACCGTCCGGCTTGTTTCCGAGTCCCGGAAAACAGTCTGCGTCTCAGTTTTTTAGAAGAGGGGATTGAGGAGTAACCGAACGAGGGATTTTTGTTTTGATTTGTGTTTTTTTTTGCTTTTGGGGTTTTCTGTCCCTCCTCTATGCATTCTTTCATATTTTTTATAGGTTGTATTGTATTGTTAATCATTATAGATTTACCAGCATAAAATTGTAAATATAGGATTTTAAGTAGGCTGTCATAGAGAGAACGTGGCATTATGCTGATTCCGGTGCGTCCGAGGAAGAATGGGGGAATTTAATTATACAGTGTGAATGGGTCGGCGACTGTGGCTTGCTAGGGTCCCTTAGGAAAGCATGACCACTCCCTCTCCCCTTCCCCCTTTTATTGAGGCCTTGGGTCTCAAAACAAAACTGTTTTGTTTTAAACAAAGAGTATGTTGCAAGAGCTACACTGGCGACATTGTATTACTCTAATGTATACCTTTATTATTCTCTCTCTTAATACGTGTTTGTCATACTTATTTTATACCCTTATCAGAGGATATAAAAATTAGCTACTTGAGACTTGAGACAAACAAATTATTAGTAAAAATAAATTATAACTTGAAATCAAATAATTATGCATAAATGAAGAGCACTTGAAGTCATACAACTTTGCCCAAATTATTTGTATTAGAGAGGAATACTTGATTAGTATAATGAGAATGAGCGTACAAATATTCACGCGTTTGGCCATAAAATGTCTAAGGCTTCGAGACCAGCATTACAAGGATTTACAGTCTAAGTAATAAATGAAGACCTTCGTAAATGATATACATGGCGGTATTTACCGTATTTCGCGCCTTATAAGGTGCACTTTTTTTTTTTACTAAGAATAGCTTTTAGAATTCCTCTGCGTCTTATATGCTGTACATAGATTTAAAATTCGCGATAATCGACCGAAATTAGCAACCTGGCAACTCCCATTAACTTTAGCGTAACTTTCATATACCTATTATCATTATTTAAAGGCTATTATGCAGATTAAAAGTATTATCATTGATAATATTAATTATATCAATTTCATCATGTTTAATATTAGTTCATTGTTTTTTCTTGATATGCCCGGTTGAAAATGGGGTGCGTCTTATATACCGTCAAATACGGTAACTACATCTCGGTTGTAGGATGCGACACATGGTACGTTTAACGAGAATGAAGGCACAAATATTTACGGGTTAGGAAAGAAATTGTCTTGATCTTCGAGGCCAGTATCACAAGACCAGACTCATGTTGCTTGTTTTGCAACTCCGAGGCAATAACGCAGCTGAACGAAACGTCACACTCCAATTTCATCCCAACCCCGAAGACTAAGAAAGCCTGGGTCTTGCGCAAATCGGAAAGTATATGATAGTACATACGACTGATAAATCAGATACGAAGCTATTTTATTTGAAGAACTACCATCTTATCATCATGCTTTAATTATCATGCCATCTTTATAGAACAAAAAGCAACTAGTAGAAAAAAAAAAAAAAAAGAAAAGAAAAAAAGGCTTAAATGGAATGTTTTCTAAACTCCATCTTGTCTTTGCAAAGAGCTGATGATGGTAAATTCGTGCTGGTTAGTCAACACTGAAACGTCAATATGTAGAGGTCCAAAGAAGAACATCATCCTCAAGTCGCGCTGACAGCACGGATTTCCCGGACAGTCTTTCTTCATCCATCGCTCCCGGCAGGTCTTCTAAACTACATCCAGTGTCCGTACAAAGATGATGTAAATAGGTTCTTGCAAGTCGGTCAACACTAGCACATCTATGAGTAGGGGTCCATAGAAGAACGTCTCTTATGAGTTCGTCCTTACTTCTCCATCAGTGTCCCGCATGTCTTATTCGTCTTAGTTGGATGGTTTGTGAGATGGGAGGTAAGTGGCCATGTAGGGGTCCATAGAAGAACGTCTCTTATGAGTTCGTCCTTACTCCTCCAGTAGTGTTCCGCATGTCTTGTTTGTCTTACTTGGATAGTTTTTGAGATGGGAAGTATGTGGCCGTACAGCTGTTGTTTCGTCGGATGTCGCTTTTAGGATTTGGTCAATATAGCTGGTAGCATTCTTTTGTAATTCCTATCTAGCTTTTTCTCTATGCATTTTTTCAGTGTCCATGTGGAGCATCTATACAGTAGTATGGACACAACTGCTGCTGAGAAGAAATCCCATTTTATTTTATAGAATTGATCAAGCTTCCATATAATTGATAGCCTATCGACAGCAGTCTACGAATTCTATTTATCAAGTATTCTGATCTAATATGAACAATTTGTACCCAGTTATATGGTGAGAAGAGTCCTGGAGACCTGAGGAGACTTGCTGTCACTCGGACATCAGTGAAAGAACCTTCAGCTAACATAAGTGTGAAAAACTGCTACTACAACTACAACTACAACTAATAATGATTATAAGTAAAGTAAAGTAAAGTTGGCGACCAAAGTCGAAGGCTCCCTTTTCGATAGCTACTACACCAAGGTGTAGGGGGGCGCTACTCCTTCCCTGGATTGCTCCACTTTACCCTTGATCCGCACCTTATAATGCTGAGTGTTATGCAAGGCGGCATCAAGTACCATTTTTTGAGTCTTTGGTATGACTCGACCTGGGATTGAACCCTGGTCTCCCGGGCCATTGGCGAACACTCTACCCACTAGGCCAATGTCCGGTCGTCTTTAGTAAATGATTGAACTGTTCTATTCAACCCATAGCTGGGATCTTAACAGAAACTACCACACCACATTGGAGTAGACGAGACTAATAGTAATGAAGGGGTACGCCACATTGCTCAAACTCCAGGACTTATGCCACACCATTAGATTCAGTTTAGAGTCCTACCCAGGGCGCATGAGTAAGATTTGAAGAAGTTGATATAATTAAAAAATATATAATAGCGTATATATTCATCATATCAAAAGTGATGTTTCCTAGGTGATTAGACCCATGGAAAATTCGCTGGTACATAGATCTAAATATTAAAGGTACATTGATATTGGGTTTAGTGACAACAGCAAAATTGGCTGCTTTTGGTGTTTTTGAAATCGGTTCAAAATTGGGTCGTAAAGATGCGAGTTGGAGATTAGTGCTACCGAATATTATTTTAATTAATTGGATAGGGCATTGACAATTTCCTTCATCTTAAATCTGTCACTTGAAGCGTTTTCAGGTATTAATTCAAGACTAAGGGAATACTTTCAAAGGGTATTCCACACTCCTTAGATCTCCAGAACAAGAGCCTCATCATGCAGATGAAGTTATACTGTATGTGTGTGTGGGAAAGTCTTATCCCATCTGCTGGGGATATTGCCAGCGTATTCTAAGCTTTACCGACAAGGTATGTAATATTCATTGTGTTAACTAGGAGCGGAGCTGTTATTTGTAGACTTCAACTTAGTTTGGTACAAGGCCATAAATATTGAGTCTCTAGTCAGGAATCAAACTCATTGCGAAGGTTCTGGATCACAAACCATTGTATTGCGCTAGAGGCCAACAAAAAGCCTAAACATAACTTAAATTTGGCACAAGGCCATCAATATATAGCACTTTGTGAGGATTTGATAAAATGAAACGGGAATTCTTCTTATGTCAGTACTACTGCATGGTTAAATTATCTGAATTTTCATGAAACTCATCGAGAAAAAGCCAGATAAAAACTACACAAGGATGCTGCACTGGACAAATCTTGGAAGCCGTACCCTACAAAAACAGAAGCTGTTGAGCCACTTACCTCCAATCTCATAAATCATCCAAATAAGACGAGCAAGACATGCTGGGCATTGTTCGGCTGAAGAAGTATGACGAACTCCAAAGTGACGTTTTCCAATGGAATCTCACACATTGATACATCAGTGTTATCCAACCAGTAAATACCAGCTGTATGTGGACACTGGATGTCGTCTAGAGGACCTACCAAAAGCAGTGATCTATTGGTCACTGCTCTTGTCAGGGATGGATGAGAATGAGTCAGAATTTGTGCTGTCGGCACGCCTTGATGATGCCTTTTCTTACCTGATTTCTGTTACTTTTTATTGCATGTAAGAAAATCTTGAGATGAAAATATTTTTCGTTCTTCGATTGTTTTAGAGCGAAAATCATGATGGTGTATTTAAAATATTGGGTCGAGTAATAAGTAATTTCCGTTTTAGCTTGGTTTAATGGCATATCAACCTTCGTAGGTGATCTAATATAAAAGCTATCCTTCTAGAAGAACAGTAGTGTTATTATTTAACCCATAGCTGGGAGGATAAGCAGGTTCATACCTTTCCCAAAGGTATTTATCCGAAAGTGACCGTAAGATCGTGACTGGAGTTCGAACTTGCTTATTATGATTCCGTAGTCGAGCAGTTTAACCATTACACCATGAGGACACCCCCTTCTGAAGTATATTGATGAATAACTTAGCAATGAAATAATTTCAATCAATTGTATATTGGCCATTATTTTGATTTTGAATCCTCTCTTGCCATATATCAAGTAGCTTGTTGATTCCTCCCAAGTAAAATTCTTTTGGTGTCAAGCTCAAGAAGTTTTCTACGAACGTTTTCATCTGATCTTCTTGAGAAAACATTTTTGTCATTCAGAACATTTTGTAGAGAACAAAAAGATTAAAATCACTTGGTGCAAGATTTGGTGAATAGGGTGGATGGGGTAAAACAGACCCGCCTAAGGAGGGGGTGTCCTCGTAGTGTAATGATTAAAGCGATGGAGTGCGGAACTGTAGTAAGCGAGTTCGTACTCCTCCCAGCAATGGGTTAAATAATATCACTACAGTTCTTCTCGGAGAATGGGTTTGGCATTAAATAACCTACAAAGGTTGATATGCCATTAAACAAAGACCTGCCTAAATCCAATACTTTTTTCTGTATGATTCTTTTTGAATGAGGCCTTGCATGATCATACTGCAGTTGACACAAACGGAAAAATTTTAAAAACATTTTCTAAACTCTTTCTCAAATAACCGATACAAGTAATAAAAAAATATTTGCTTTGAAAATTACCTTTTAATATCCTGTCTTTTACTTATGTGATATAATTGATAATGACTTATGTGATATAATTAAGGTAGGTAATTAATTATATCAGTTATTCGATAAATTGTGTGTTGGCTTTGGGTTGAGGTGTAAGTTGTATGCAAAGGTCAAATGGTGCTGCCTGGGTCCATGGGACGTCTCAGTCAACCAGTCATAACAAAAGTTCTGAGGGACAGGATATTAAAAAGTAAACAAATTGAATACATTGTCGGCTGCCTTAAGATGACGTAACACTAAAAGTTAACGTTGTGTTCTTATCATCATTAACTGAGGAGAATAGTTAAGATATTATATAAGCTGTGGAATTAGGGAATTCAGTCAGTCAAAACAGTTGGTTGGAGAGAGTCGATGGATTAGTCCGGGCATTTTTCGAACAGCCCTCCGGGGGCGAAGGTCGTAGTTGAGGGAGAAAAGCGAAGCCGGTATTTTATTTCGTCTACCATCAATGAATCTCACAGCGTTTCTATGTAAGAACTAATATATTTCAGTCTATCTTTCTCTCATGTTTCGATGACTGCTGCTATGAAATGTTAAAGTCATCTTATAAACTTTTCGTATCATCGGAAACAACGGGTCCGTCTTGTACTTGCGAAATATAACATCTATGCATATTTATGATCCAAAAATATTACACTTTGGCTTGAATATTAACCATTTGCAATTTTGGAAAATACACAAACACCAAACAAACCTGTTTCAACATTTCTCTTTGTTTATTTGACCACAAAATAATTTATAGAATTAATTTTGACAATTGTATTTTCTTTTAATATATAAAACGTTTTGGTTTCTTTGCTTAATGACATATCAAACTTTATGGGTTATTTAATGATAAATCAATCCTTATAGAAAGACATTAGTGTTATTATTTAACCCATAACTGGAGGGATAAGGCGGTTCATACCTTTCCCATGGGGCATTAGTGTGAAAGTGAACAAAATAGTGCGACTAGAGTTCGAACTCACTACAGTACAGCACATTAATCACTAAGCTACGGAGACTACCTCTGAAATTTTAAGTAAATGCTGGTTAGCATTTGAGCACTTTCTTTAGGAAATACGTTTTAGATGATTTGTTTATTCTCCCCCCCTATATATATATATATATAATCATGTCCCACTGGTAGCACGGATATCCCTGACCCTATCTCGCCACTCCTCCCTATCGTTCATCGCCCTAGGTAGGTCTTCAGGACAACATCCCGTATCCTCACATAGCTGCTGAATGTACGTTCGTGCTGGTCGTCCTGCTTTTGCACGGCCATGTGTGGGGGTCCATAGGAGTACATCACTTATGAGTTCGTCCCTGCTTCTCCAGCAGTGTCCTGCATGTCTGGTTCGTCTAACTTGAATAGTTTTCGTGATAAGAGGTAGGTGGCCGTACAGTTGGTGTCTTGTGGGGTGTTGCCGCCAGGACTTGTTCAGGATTGCACGCAGCATTCTCATGTAATTGCCGTCTAGCTTCTTCTCCAGCCGTTTTGTAAGCGTCCATGTAGTGCAGCCATATAGCAGTATCGATGTGACCGCTGCCTGGAAGAAACTGCGTTTCATTTTATCGGTTAGGTCTGATTTCCATATAATCGATAGCCTATTGATAGCTGTCCATGCTTTCGTTAACCTTGTTTCGATGTCCTTTTCGGATGATTCGACGCTGCTTCCTAGGTAAGTGAATTTGTCCACTAGTTTAAGAGGGGTTCCTTCTAGAGTGGAGATGTCCCCCGTTTGATTATAGCACATATATTCCGTTTTGTGTGCATTAACATAGAGGCCTATGCCTGCGGCTGCTCTTTCCAAACTATGCAGTAGTGTTTCGGCTTGGTCGGGTGTATTTGCCAGTATCGCTATGTCATCGGCGTAGTCGGCGTCGGTAATTGTTTTTGTGGGGTACCTTCTGCTTCTTTTCTTTGTCAGCTCGAAGCCATTCTCTCTGATTTTGTCAATCGATGTTCTAAGTACGTAGTCAAGACAAATGATAAAGAGGTACGGGGCTAGTGTGTCCCCTTGTAGTACTCCTGCTACAATGTCGAAATATTCTGTGTCTCCATCTGGTGGCAAAATTTCTTCATTAATACATATTTCATTAAACATAATAGACATTTTTTGTCTACAAATTTTTTTTGTTAATCCTTTCGAATTGCCGTATTGATTTTATGATATTCGGTGAGAATTGGTTGATAAATCTTCCATAATTAGTTATTTCCCAAGTACTTTCTGCCCGACTTTGGCCATCATCAGGGGAGGATGTATTACAAAAGTGATGTAACTTTTGTATGTACATTACTACTTTGTAAGAATGAGCGTTTGTACTGTTGTATTGTATAGCGTTTATTTTTCGAATTTGTTTCTATAAATAGCGTCAATAGCTAAAGACATTTAAGTACATTAACACTAATTTTAAAATGAATTTTGTTAAGTTTGGGTTGTATGTTCCTAATATGTAGTGCCTCGAGAATCTGAAGATTTTGCTTGTTATTTTGATGTTCTAATATTGTGTTTTCGGTAAGAAATTTTCGTAATTCTATTGTTAGGCATGAATGTTTTTTTAAATGCTGTGCTATGGAACTTGTATCAATCGAGAAGACTTACAATGCACCTTTCTGATACAAGTTCCATAGCACAGCATGGAAGATTTACGGCAATTCGACAATTCGAAAGGATTAACAAAAATCAAATATGTAGACAAAAAATGTGTATTATGTTTAAATGATATATATATATATATATATATAAGTAAGTAAGTTGGTCGACCGTAGTCAAGGGTGACTCGAAGGCGACCTGGAGGCTCCCTAATATATATATTATATATATATAACACTAATATTCTTATCCTTGTTGGTTTTATCACTGAATTTACATTTGGAAGTAAGTTGAGAGTCCCTCATATATATATATATATATAGATATATGTGTGTGTGTGTGTGTGTGTGTTAGAATGGTAGATTGTAGTGAATCTGACTATGATAAAAATATGTGGAAAGTTGTATTAATTAAACTTTTAAAACCGGTTTTTCATATTTCTATCCCCCCTCTCTCTCTCTCTGTCTCACACACACACACACACATATCTATTGTATATAGAACACTAATATTCACTATTCACATCCTTGTTGGTTCTGTCTCTACATTCATATTTGGAAGGATGGGAAAATTATCCCAGGCAACTTTTGGAAATGAAAGAAAATTTTAGCTATTCATTATGTGTAGAAGGTTTCAAGGTTTTGACAAAAGCCATTCGTCCATAAAAAGATGAGGTTACAGTGATCTCATTAGCAGCTGGACTGTACTCAAACATAATGACTCAATTTCCTTTATTTAACAATGCATGAAATAATTTAATTTATATTTTAAGTACCTGAAGGCTTTTACTACACTTAAATTGATACAGGATTATTTTTTGTTGTTTTGTTTTGTTTTGTTTTCTTCAATGTTGATCGATTCATATATCATGATTGATTTTTTTAGGGTTGGAAAGTGATGTATAATCAAGAATTTTGTTTTTTCCTTATTGTACGACTCAAGGGAATTTCATTCAAGACATTTAGAAATTCAAAAGGGATATTCTTTGTTAAAACTTGTCTTTGTAATTACAAAAAAAGAATCACTGCTTTGCTGGAGTTTTGAAATTTTAATTAGGCAGATTTTGAAGTGTGAGTAAATATTTGCATCTCACTTCGTTTACAAACATTGTTAACAAGCAAATCAATGGCTTCTGTGAAGTCTTTAAATTCTGCCATTTATTTCTAAGCACAACATTAATCGTTTTTAGGGATTAGCAAGAATCTCTTCTTATTATATCTTGTTTATGAAAGACCGTGTTGGAAAGAGGGGGAATGTTTGAAGGGTATTAGTATAAAAAGGGCTGCAGGAGTTGATAATGGATTTGATGATTCTATTTTTAATAGACGCTTAAATGCTAAATATACTGAACTGAAAGTATTGAAGTTTGTGATTCAAATTTTTATCTTACGTGTTCTTATAATTTGATAAAAAAGATTGAAAACAGAATCTAAATGAATGGTAGGATAAAATTGTTTTGAAAATGTCAATCTATCATTGTGGAATTGGATGAATAAATAGTAACATTATCTTGATTTTTTTTCTAGCAGATGAAGCATTGTCAACTATCATTAATATTTGATTGATATCCAAGATATAGATGGAAGAAACACAAGTAAAAAATTAAGATGAATAAATGTTTTAATACGAAGGTTTTACATTCCATAAATGCAATCAAAATCTAGCTTTACTCATTCAAATCTAATAATCTAGTTATTCTTAGTTTTTTAACAACTACCAAATATTCCATCATCATTCTTCATATATACACTAGTAGAATTAGTTGTAATATCATGATTAATTAATTTCTTAGATGCGGCATTGACAATTCTCAGAGTCCCTGGTTACATTCTTCCTTTGCCAATTCCTGTTTTTCTTAATTCCTCCTCCAAATTTTTTTACAATACTTATGATATACACATTACCGGAATCCTTTCCTCAGTCATCAAGTGCCTCCTAATAAAGAATGCTAAACTATCCTGACTGTATCTCTGCAGAGGGAGGTCTGGTCCTATATGCCCATCACGGAGCTCATGTGGTGTGACTACAAGTCACAGTACTTGTTGTGGCTATTGTGTTCGTGACTACCACATTTGATTCCGACTGTTTGATTTGTTAAGTCATTCTGTGCCCGCGCTGTGTTTGAAAGATCTACGAAGTGGGGTTGACACAATTCAGCCGGATCTTCTTCTGTCGGTCAGGTAATATGAGTAGCTAGATTGTCAAGCAACTTAAAGAATAGAAAAAAACCCGTCGTTAACATATAATAAAAATGTTTTATTTTTTTTATTGAAACACGTTTGTGAGACAATAAATGACAAGCAAACAACGTTTGCTTTCCTGGCAAAAAGAAGAAGAAAGAATATCGAGAGAGGAAGAGTGACGATGAGGTGCGGTTAGAATGACACTAATGTCTCTAAAGTGTGGGACTTAGAATTTTTGTAAAGTCTGAAAGTTGTTCGGAGTGCCTCAGGTCTACAATGGAAGGGATGCTTCTTTTGCAGTCTTGAGTTTCTTGTTCCCTTTTCTCATCCTCTCTGATGATTAGTTTTACCATCCCTTTTGTATAGATCAATGTCTGGACTAAAAAAGGTTTCTGATTGGTTGTCCAATAGGAAACAATTAGGAGTCATATTCCCATTGTTCAGCCAATCCTACTTCAGGATTATGTCTTACAGGTATAAGGAAAACCCTTTTTTTGATGCTTTGACCAATGGGAACAGGTTTAGAGCAATAGGGTTGAACTAAAAATTCTCAGCTTCACTTGACTGGATGAGCCATGCCCTGCTCACCTTTATTTAGGGTGGAGCAAAATTAAATCTCCCTTTTTGACATTGATCTTTAAGATAAGGACTTGAAAAATATATTTTACGAAATGACCCGTTTCATCATTATGATCGATGAAGTTAGTTGACAACCGAAGAATTAAATAAATTCACTGACCTTTAAAATCAAAAACAATTGTCTCGCACTTAACTGACCTTTAGGAACAATCAACCAGCTTTTTAGGTCAATTTAAGCCTTGAACAAAAAGATACTTATTTTAAGGATCTTTTTGTTTTTGATATATATATATATATATATATATATATTAATTTTCATACATTTCTTAAATTTTCATTTTTTACATATTAATTAAGTATTTAACCGTACACACTCAAAAAAAGATATCCTGAATCTGACTCTAAATCTGATGGTGAGGCTCAAGTTATATAGATCTGGGAAGAGTTGAATACCTCTTTGTTGCTATTACTCCCAGGTTCACTCTGATAGTATTCGTTAGATCTGTTTGCAAATTATTTGTTTTAGATTGGTTTACATGATTTAATGTAACGATGTACAAAAAGCTCTTTCGAAACTACAAAAGAAATGGGAGTATAAACATACAATATATGCAATTCCTTAATTTCAAGGCATATTTCAATATCTAGAAATTGATATTCCCAATCAAAACTTAGTTGATAAAACAAAGAAAATTATGTATTAAATATACATTTCGTACGCATTTTAAAAAGAAAGTACTTGACTGCACCTTTTAAACTTGCTTTTTTGTTTCACAAGAGTTGGAAAAGATAAGAATATGGAAAATATTAAAGTTGATTTATGAGAATGTTATACCCATCAAAATGTGAGATTTACAAATAGCAAAATTCATGTACATTTGATTTATAGATAAAACAGCTCTCAAATTTTTATGTTTGGGTTATCATTGAACGGATAAATAAAATCAAATCTAGTTTATGATTTTTTATTTACTCGTAGGATTGAATTAGATTTATTGTTAGATTATGTAACTGATATCAACTGCATAATTTTCTGATGTATTCACTGAATCAATTCTGTCACAAGGCCGCATGTTATATCAAGGAGTTTTAAATTTCATTGAGTGATTTTGACGGCATGTCAACCTGTCTGGTGTTAATTCATGCTTAGAGGTTAGGGAGTTGCATACAATTTATGCTTATATTGACATTTTTTGTGTAGTTTTTAAGTGCTTTTTGTCCATGGTTATATACTATATGATATAGGAGATGGCCGTGGTGTAATGGTTATCGTCGAAGGAAATGGACACGAGTTCAAATCCTGGACGAGACTGATTACATTTCATATTGCACTAATACCTTTGGGAAAGGTATGAGTCCAATTATTCTCCCTCCAGCTATGGGTAAATAGTAGGACAGACTGGGTTCTTCTGCCTTGGTGAGGCAACTAGTCTAGGAGGAGGAAAACTCTGAATTCAAATCTGCTAAACTCCGCTTAAAAAGTGTCCTTACCCAACCCCCGAGCGGAGGGGTTGGGTAAATATGTATATTATATTATGTATACCTGCCTTATGGAAATAATTTGCAAACAAATCTATTTGCCCCAAAGATGGGATAAATTAAGATTTTTGATTGGTTTCATGGCATGTAAACCTTTGTTGGCTTATTTAAAGCTAAAGTCATTCTATTTTTTCTAAGCAATTATTTAGTTTAGAATAACAATTCATATTCAATAATAATAATTTGCAAACATATCTTCTATTCTTAATACAAATAATTTTCATAGAATTGTATGATTTCAAGTATTCTAAATACAAATAATTTCTACACAAAAACCCGGACATTGGCCCGGGAGAACTAGGTTCAATCCCAGGTCGAGTCATACCAAAGACTCAAAAAATAGTATTTTGATGCTACCTTGCTTAACACTCAGCATTATAAAGTAAGGATCAAGAGTAAAGTGGAGCAACCCAGCGCCCCCCCTTCACCTTGTTGTAGTAGCTACCGAAAAGGGAACCTTTGGGTCACCCTCGACTACGGTCGCCAACTTTACTCTATGGTTTCAGGTATTCCTAGTTAAAAGTAATAATTTCCAAGAAATCATACGGTTTTAAGTAACTATTCCTGTTTAATTATATAAATCATTTACAATTAAATCTTCCATTAGTTTTAATACAAATGATTTGCACACAGTTTTATATTTGCTGGTTTTATGGCATGTCAAATCTTGTGTTATGTCAAAGTCAGTTTAACAGCTTCCAATTATATAAAGCACAAAAAGGGTGAACACTTCATTAATAGTTTCACCTTTACTGTTTTAAAAGTCAACTTATCAATCTTGTTCAAAATCATTTGAAACATTATCTTTAACAGATATGACCATAAAATGTACTACTATTCCAGGTCATGGTTTGGTTGGGTTGAATTTTACGGCATATCAACCATTGATGGTTATTTAATGCCGAATGCTTTTTATACATATATTTAACATATATGATTTGGTTTTGTCTGTTTGGTTTGGTTTTATAGCATATCAAACATTGTTGGTTATTTAATGCCAAATCCTCTTTTTATATATACATATATATATATATTAAATATATATGATTTGCAAACACATTTTGTGGATAACATTTTTTAAGGGAGCCTGAGCTTATTTTTCTGCACACAGTTAAATGGCTTCAATCAAGTATTTCTAATACTTATTATTCAACTTAACAATATCCTTTCATTTGCACACAGTTAAATGGTTCCGAGTATTGCGATGTATCTCTAAGAATTCCAGTAGAGATCAGCCATTCGTTTGCACTTAGTTTAAATGTCAAACATTTCTAATTGACATCGATAGGACCCTACCAGCTGCTACCAATCCGGGCCAGGGTGGGCCTGAGAACGATGACAATGAAGGGGTAAGCCGCATTCCCCAAAGTTCCAGCATTATTAGAGCCTCATCATCAAATAGTTTACCGTCTGTTGTGTTCTGGTTAGTGAACACAAGTAGTAGTAATAATAAGACAAACCACAATATGTGAGGAGAATAGTTATATTTACAGGAAAGAGTATTTACGAGAGAGAGAGAGAGAGAGAGAGAGAGAGAGAGAGAGAGAGAGAGAGAGAGAGAGAGAGAGAGAGAGAGAGAGAGAGAGAGAGAGAGAGAGAGAGAGAGAGAGAGAGAGAGAGTGTGTGTGTGTGTTAGTAATAAGAACATAAGATTAGTGATAGAGTAAGGATATACTTCAACAATAGGAACGGCTCTTCAGACTCGTAGACTGATCTGATCTGAGAATGATCTCGACTGGAACCCGCTCTGGTATTAGAGCTACTGCCATATATGGTAGATGGCCTAGCTCATTATGCTGAAAAGGTAGGTGATACCCAACACTGCCGTATCTGAGATACTCGTTCAGAGGGGTAGGACTCCCTGAACGAGTATCTCAGATACAACTGGGCCGCATTTCAGGTCAGATTAAGTTTGTGAGTAATGGTTATGAAGGGTGACTCCATATTTCTCAAAGCTATAGAACAGGAGATTTTATCCAAGACGCAGTCAAGTGTCATTCAGGAAACAATGAGCAAAAGGAAGAACATCTCGAGAGCAAAACTTAAAGCTGCCAGCCGAAAATAAAGAATATAGAAGTGGAAAGAATATTCCGAGAATCTGCTTGGAAACTCTCCGAAAGTCATCGATAAACCTATCACAAAAATTATGAATAGCCAGGTAGACATCAAACTTGGATAGTTTGTGGAGGAAGAATATAAAGTAGTTTTGGCGAAAAATAAAACGCAGTAAAATTGGCGACCTATACGAAATACCTCCAGAAGTATGGGGACAAAGAGATTTGATGACTTCTTCGATTTTGAAACGCCGTCTATAAAGAAAATACAATAGAGGAATGGCAAAAAGTTGCATTCTCGCCTTCCGCAAGAAAGGTGACTTTGGAATCACAAAGAACTACAGAGGCATAACTCCTACTTCGATAGCTGCTAAAATTTATAATGCTCTGCTTCTTAACCGGATCAAACTTAAATTTAAGAAAATTCTTAGGAAAAATCAGAACGTTTTTCAGAGAAATCCATCAACAACTTCACAGATTCTGACAATTCATCGAATCATCGAAGGAGTATGTGCAAAAAATCTCGTGGCAACACTATTTTTCAAAGGTTTTTGATTCTCTACACAAAAGGAAAAGATGGAGCAAATACTACAAGAATATGGTATCGTCAAAAAAACAGTTACAGCTATAATGTTGCTTTATAGAACACGAAAGCAAAGGTTTGCTTACCTGATCGAGACAGATTTCTTCAACATTGTTGCTAGAGTTTTGCAAGGAGATACATTAACACCATATTTGTTTATAATTTGCCTAGACAACGTACTTCGAACATCGACAGATCAAATAAAAGAAAATGACTTTACTCTAAAAAAAAAAAAAAAAGCAAAAAGCAGACGATATCCTGCAGAAACTATAACAGACGCAGACTATGCAGATGATCTTGCGCTTCTTGCAAATACCTGCCCAAGCCAAATCTAAACTGCATAGTCTTGAACAAGCAGCAAGAGACATTAGTTTCTACGTGAACGCAAATAAAACAGAGTACATATGTTTTAAAGTTTACATATCTCAGCGTTGACTGCTATCGATAGGTTATCGATCCTATGGAAGTCTGATCTATTCGATAAAATAAAATGGGATTATTTCCAAATTGTGACCGTGTCATTACTTCTGTATGGATGCACCATATAGACGTTAACAAAACGCATAAGGAAAAAAGCTAGATGGGAATTACACAAGAATGCTATAACCTATTTTGACCAAATCCTGGAAGCAGTACCCCACAAAACAACATCTGTACCGCCATTTACCTCCCATTTCAAAAACCATCCTTGTATGACGATCAAGATATGACACTGCTGGAGAAGCAAGGACGAAGTATTAAGTGACGTTCTTCAATGGACTCATACACATGAACGTGCATGTTGGCCGACCAGCGAGAACTTATTTATATCATATTTGTGTAAACACAGGGTATTGTTTATAAGACCTACAGGAAACGATGGTCAATAGGGACAGATTGAGAGAGAAAGTCAGAGAAATCCATCTGTGTGTAAACGAATGAATAATGTTGAATAGAAATATTAAAGTTAAATTGCTATACTTGAAACCATTTAACTGTATGTAAACAAATGATCACCGGCTCGTTAAAAATGTTACCTACAAACTATTCCTTTACAAATTATATATATATATATATATATATATTAAAAGAATCTGGCATTGAATAAGCTACAAGTGTTGATATGCTATAAAACACAACCACAGCCTGATAGGGACGGAGAGAGATAATCAGAGAAGTATGTATTGTCAGCATAATTTGATGATGATGATAATGATGGATCATTTAACACGTTTTCGGAATTTGAAACTGTAGTCCCTTTCCAGTTCGTTCTTGTAAACCTGCTTCTCCTGACCGTCAAACGGTTCCCGGCTATAATCAGACGCTAGTCAGCCACACGCTACGTATCATTTGAACTTGATAATTCCTATTGAGAATTAGTCTGAATAATTTTCTTTTTTGCTTTTGAGGTTTTGTAAAAGATAATAATTCCAAAGACTATTTTCAGCTGCTTTTCACAAGAGCGACGCTCGAAGAAGCAAATAGTGTGTAAGATAAAGTGGCTCTGGAGTTTCGATTTACCCCCACTCCGATACTGTATGATCAACTTGTTAAAATACAGACGTTCAAAAACTGCCGCCAGGCTTACATGACACTTTGACTTTTAGATAAGCAACCACACGAAGATGACACTGTTAAAAAGAAAAAAAATACTGGAAAATAAATTTTAATACTAAGAATATATTGATATCACTGGTTGGATTTTGTGATAACAGCAACTGGTTTAATCTTTTGATGCAAGTTATTCAACACGTCTTGATTATATATATATATATATATATATAGAGGCGATTCATATTTCTATGAAACGCCCCTCTCTATGCAGGCAGTTAAACAATCATACTTTAAATATATTTGGGGAACGGCTAGATACTGGGGTGATTAAGTTTCTTTTTCTCACCTCTGATCTGACAATCCAAATCATATACCCCCGTTTTTATCCAATTTTCCGATGTATAAAAACTTGAAAAGCGCCGGACAAAAAGACCTTCGTGTGTTTTATTATTTTATTTGAGTTCCCCTTCTGTCAATGCCAATGGTGTCTTTGCTAATTATTTTGAATAAATTTTCGTATACCCGGAATTTAATATATATATATATATATATATATATATATATATATATATATATATATATATATATATATATATTTGGCGTCAGAATAAACCATATTACAAAAATAGAGGCGTGTCAGATACTAACTCACCTGGGGATCGACAACGTGAAACTCACAGTTGTGAGTTTTTATCCTGCTTTATTTCATTATCAAGATTTTATACTGAAAGATTATACTGATATCGCTCTGTGCATTGAGCACTGGAATACTTTATTCATTAAAAAAGCTTTTAACGTTAAATTATAATCCTATATATATATATATATATATATATATTATGATTTATATATATTTAATAGCATAGATGCTTATCTCTGCGACCACTGGTTTCATGCCGTCTTTATATCACAATCATCTGGCAGAAAAAGCTTTTTTTTGCCTGATGATTGTCGTATATATATATATATATATATATATATATATATATATATATATAATTTTTGTTATTAGCCATTCTATTTTTATAAGATGTTTGAAAATTAGAATAATATTCGTTCTTCATTGTGAATATATCATGTTCAATGTAGCAATTAGCAGAGCATTCAGTTGTGCCTCCCACGTATGAATCAATAACAACTGTGAACACAGGGGCTTATTATCGGTGAAAAGAAAAGAAGCTCTTCGATTTTTTTATCACCTGATTGTTTTAGCGAAAGCAATTTATTAAAGAA
>OY757939.1:66630556-66645556 GCA_963585895.1 Sepioteuthis lessoniana | reverse complement strand
TGTTATAAAAACTTTGAAACAGAGATTAACATACATAACTGCTTCTGGGTAAGAGATATGGTTTGTTTATGCTGATCTTTTCAATTGAATTTAAATGGCCATAAAGAAAGATTACGTTGAAAGAACTCAACTGCAAACAAAAGATTAAACGAAAGAAGAGGCAACGATAAGAATAAAAGAATACATTGAAAATTTTGATTGGTTTCTTTGTTTTTAATTGTAAATCAAACTTTGTGGGTTATCTAATGCCAAAGCCATCCTCGTTAAAGGACAGTTGTGGTGCTATTTAACCGAGCGTTGAGGATGAGAGAATCTATTCCTTCCCTGAGTGAACGTAATAGTACGACTGGACTTCGAACTCATTATTATTGTATACCGAGATTAAAAAGGCAATAACACTTATTTATAAAGAATATATATATTTTCTTTTTATCTACGCAAGTCGAAATTATTGATATATATATATATATATATATATATATATATATATATATATATATATATATATATGCCGTGAAAACGCTAGATAGACATATTCCTAGCCTTGCTTCGTCGTTCAGAACCGATTCTCAACCCAGGGACCGAAACTTCCCACACTAGCGCCCTAAATGGGGTGTTTTGTCTGCTCAGGTGACTGCTAATACTATATATATATATATATATATATATATATATATATATATATATATATATATCATCAGCAGCATTATCATGTCATCATCTTGTCGTGCCATCAGCACGGATAATATATATATATATATATATATATATATAGAGAGAGAGAGAGAGAGAGAGAGTATTGGACCGCCCAGGCGTAGTGGCTAATGTAAAGGCCTGCGTCACTGTCTTAAGCAAGTTCGAGTTCCCGTCACACTGTTACGTTCAGTTTCAGACTAATACCCTTGGGAAAGGTATTAATCCGCCCTTAATATGGGTTAAATCGTACAACTCCTGTTCTTTTATAAAAAGGGCTGAAATAACCCACGGTAGTTGATGTACCATTAAACAAAGAAACCAAACCAATCATAGAGAGAATCTTCTTTGAACAATATACTTAAAATACTCTAATTGAGAGAGAGAGAGAGAGAGAGAGAGCGAGTGAGAGCGAGAGAGAGAGAGAGAGAGAGAGGGGGGGAATTGGGAAGTCTTCGTAATGTTGTGGTTAATGTGCTCGATTTCAACATAATGGCAAGCGAATTCGAACTCCAGTCAGGCTCTTACGCTCGCTAGTACCATTGAGAAAGGCATGAACTCTCTCATCTATTCAGCAATCGATTAAACAGTACCATTAATCTCCTTTTGAAAGGATGGTTTTGGAATTGAATTACCCATAAAAGTTGAAATACCGTTAAACAAAGAGGATGGAGCAGTTTTCAGTCTAATTTTGAATTATTTCTATTTGTTTGTTACGCCTCTTTGAGCATCTCTCGTTTTAACTATCTTTTCATATCAATATTAAAAGAAAAAAGAAAAAAGAAAACAATTTTTACACTGAACACATACCTCATTAATAAACTATCTACATGCAGATCAAATTCTATTTAGTGATTCATCTGATAATTTCCAAAAATGCCCCCTTAAATTCTTTTTCTTAGCATTATTTCTGAAATCATACAATTCAATCTTATCTTTTTACATTGTTGTTTGTTTTTTTTTTATCTGATATGACAATTTGTTCCAAAAATATATTACTCTATATGCAAGAATTGAAGAATAATCATTTTATGGAGTCAACGTTTACGCTGAACCGAATCTTTTACTCGTCAAAATTCTTGATATAACGAGGATAATTATGGAATGTTAATAAGAATTTTTCCTTAAGGACTATCGTATTGATTTGAAAGTCTATAACCAAAAATATGATTATATATCAATTCAAAATAATTTATCATGAATCAATATTTGGTTTGGTTTGGTTTGGTTTTATGGCACATCAACCATAGTTGGTTATTTAACGCAAATCCTCTTTATACATACATATTAAATATATATGATTTGGTTGGTTTGGGTTTTATGGCATATCAACCGTCCAGGGTTATTTAATACAAAATCCTCTTTGTACATATATATTAAATATATATGATTTGGTTTAGTTGGGTTTTATAGCATTTCAACCATTGTCGATTATTTACAACCAAATCCTCTTTATACATACATATTAAATATATATAATTTATGAAAAAAAAAACGGTGGATTTTGTAAATCCTACGAGATGAAGAAAAAAAATGGAAAAGGGGATAAACTAAACATTGACCACGGATTCCAATTGATATCTTGTCTTTATTTCTGAAAGACTTCTTCAGAAGGACTGGATTTTTCTAAAGTTAAGTGTAATGGTAATGAATTATTTATTTTCTCTTATGCTGAACTCAAGAAAACCCCAGTAATTCTGAAGAAGTCTTTCTGAAATAAAGACGAAATATCAATCGGAATCTGTTGTCAGTGTTTAGTTCATCCGCTTTTATCCATTTATCTTACTTCATACAATTTATAAACGCATTTGGTTGATAACATTTTTAAACGAGCCTGAAGTCATTTTTGTTTTCACTCAGTTAAATGGTTTTAAGCATTGCAATCTAATACGATTAGTTCTATTAACTATTAATCATCATCAGATTATTTAGTGTCATATTAAGGATGTGACGGCAAATTAAAATAAAAAGATCCCCGGATGAGCAACCATTTAAACGCGTATGGGAACTGGTGCATTTAAATATTGTTATCACCAAACGGGGGTTTATTTTTTTGCACGTGTGAGGACGGGGCGGCCTGGCACTTGATCCCTTGTAGAATAAGTCATTGTTCAGAGTCCTTTCTCGGGCATATTATGTGGGGGAACTGGCATATTATGTGGGGGTTAATTAATGACTAGACTGACCGCCGTTGGCAAGGGTTTTCCAAATTTCACACTATACACACACCCACCAAGGCCACTAGTTCTTCCTCCCCTAGAACAATGGAAGATATGGACCTCTAGGTTTAGATGTAACAATATCAATTATAGTAGTCGATAACTCCGGTTTCCCGTGTAATATTTTTAAAGGAATTCATATAGGACAATTTAAGCGAGGATAACATAAGGCGAATAGAAGCTGAAAAAGGAAACAAGCATGAAATAATTTGGTAGCAAACGATACAAATGAACAACTTCAACACGTGGGAATATTAAATTATATCAATCTTTTTACTACACACGTTGATACAGACATTAAACGCGTCGGCTATATTGTTAACGGATAGTACATAAACGTAAATGTCTTTCTTCTTTTCTTTTCTTTCTTCTTTAGTCTTTCTTCAAATTGGGAGAGAGAGAGAGAGAGAGAGGATATATAATTGGTATATGGAGAAACAGTCTCAAAGTTTACTTATCTTATTTCGATGGATTCCTGTGGAGAATATTTCCTCTTTTACGGGCTAACAGACTTTATGTTATTTTTAATTCTGGCTTGAAGGTAAGGCTCCTTCTTGTCCAAGATACTTTTCGTCTTCCTTCACCCGGAGTCTTGGCTTTAGATTCGTTCGCCACGATCTCTGTCCAAAAACTGACTTTCTTATTCCCTATTTCTACTGACAGAAGAAGGGGGCTATTTCCGCTTTGGGATTCTAGCCAATCATTTGGCTTTTATCTTCTTCCTTCCCCCATCAGGCGATTCGTTTAGGCTACTATATGTCCCTACATCCCATTCTTTACCCATCCGGTCACCAAGTACAAACATCTGTTAGATTCCATTCTGACCTGGATTTGTTACTTCGGGATTGACCTACATTATGTCTCTTAACGGTCATTCTTTGACGGCTTGCTAATTCAAACACGGAGGAATAGTAGTAATCTTATTTCTCCTCTCTCAATGGGAGACCACGTGACAAGGACATTCGTCGGGTGGAGGCTCTTACCCTTTTTCAGAGATGCAGTCGGTGTATTCTACCACCCCAGTCGACTAGGCTGACAAATCAATATTTAGTGCAGCCATCTTTGTGCTTTTTTTTTTATACTTGTAGTCTTATCTTAGTAGATTTGCACAAAAATCTCGGGAATGTTTTTCTCACTCTAACGGTATGAAGTCTTTCAATTCTCTCTTGTGGGATAAATGTCGTTTTTATCTTTTGGTTTAAGAACTTGGCTGTGATTGCAAAATCTCAGTCACGTGACCGAGTGGTGATCCTATTCACCAACCCCTCCGCACGGGCAGGATATGACACAAGGTCAATTTTTAAGCGGAGTTTAACAGGTTTGAATTCAGAGTTTTCCTTCTTCTAGACTAGTTGCCTCACCAAGGCTGAAGAACCTAGTCTGTCCTACTATTTACCCATAGCTGGAGGGAGAATAATTGGATTCATACTATCCCCAAGGGTATTAGTGCTATGTGAAATGCAATCAGCCACGTCCAGGAATTGAACTCGTGTCGCCGTGTCCATTTCCTACGACGATAACCATTACTACCACAGGCACCTCCGAGTGGTGATGGGTGGGTAAAGTTTTTGAAGTTTAGAAAATAGTTTGAACAGTTAATCAATTGCCGAGAACTGTTCGAAGGGGACAGTTGATTTCCACCAGGCTCGTTACTCTTCGTGAAGGTTACGCAGTTAAAATGAATTTGTCGTAAGACTTAAAATATGTGCATATAAGAATGATGTCCGCGTTGTTTGTCAACCCAGCAAGGGGAGAACTAAGATAATTGGGGTTACAGCAACGAATTAGAACAGATCACGAGAGAAGACAAAGAGATGCAATACAAGGTGATATAAAAACAAAGATGGCGGCCGACGATAACATACGGAGCAGAATGAAAACTTGGGTGAGAAGATGGGCACTAAAATAGAAGATATAAGAGTAAGAAACAGAGTGTGTAACAGATATTCGATTAATTTGGTAGTAAAAGGACATTTGGTTACAAAGGGGAGTATCAAATAAAACTTTTTTCGAGAAGACACGGTTACAGAAAAATAACTTTTTATGAAAATTAGTCGAGGAGTATATAAAAGTACTTAGAATTTTACCATCTTTTTCTGGAGGTTGCAATACGCTGACTCAGTTCTCTGCCAAGGAGTAAGACCTATTCCCTAAAAGGAGTGTCCTGAGTATTACACTAAACTGTATCTAATAGTGAGGGTCCACTCTAGGAGATCTGGGAAATGTAGAGTACTCCTTCATTGGTATTACTCCCAGTTTAAGTGTGATCTGGAGAGGTAGTACCTCTTAGAGTCCCATTTATTAATTTTTAAATGATCAATAGATATGTTTAAAAATATTGATATTCAATAGGAACCTGTGCACCCCCCGCCAAAACAAAAACAAAAACAAAACAACTCGAAAGAAACAACTACAAAAAATGTAAATATGAATGTACAGTGTATGCAATTCCCTAACCTCCTGGCATAAAATAACGCTTGACGGGTTGACAATCCATCCATCAATCAATCAGTCAGAATTTTAGTTATATACAAATTCCAAGTGAACTAACGATTTTAAAATAAGTTAATTTATTCTTAACCGAAAGCACCGGCATTTTCAAGAAGAACATTATAAAATCAAAACGGTTCTAATTAGGCATTATTTATTGCTGAATTCTACAGTATTGAAATTCTTTAACCAAAAATAAAATTGGAACGCCTTTGTCACAAAACATAAAAATGACACACAAACACACACACACACACACACACACACACACACATATATATATATATATATAAAGAGTATACTTATTTGTGAACTAATACATGTTCAGATTTTTTTCCATAATTCTAACACTATTTTGAAAAATAAATATTCTTTTTTGTAAAAGAAATGATATTTTAGGGCTCTGATGAGTGTAAAGGAATGTCTCGGTGTAACGAAATACCAATATCATTAGGGGTATCTGATATCTTGTGTGTGATTTGATGATCTATAAGTGACCTTGATGTTTTTGGGTGCAAGCCGAGGAAGTCCGTTTATAATTGTAACAATTTGTGCAAATAATGTTCCGAAACCGGAAATTAAGTTGACATAATATGACTATATATATTTTTCTATTGTAGAGTATGCAGTCTACCACATTGTTTTTATCGTGGTTTGTGGTCAAAAGAAAAAGCAAAAAAAAAAAAAAAAATGACTCCCCCCCTCTGAAAACAAAACAAAACAAAACAAAAACAACACAAGGAAACAAAAAAACAAAACAACACAAAAACAAAACAAAAACAAACAAAAAAGAAAAGAAAAGAAATCCCCAACAACAACAAAAACATATAAACAGATATAGGCAGATATATATCGATAGAAAAAAGTAAAGCTATTGAGAGATCGATTAAGATAGTCACATAGAATTAGTGGTACAGATAATGAGAGAAAGAAAAAAAGAAAATGATAGAAAATATAGTTTATATTTGAGTTGTTTTATTTGCTTTCACACCAAAGGTTTTCGTTTATTTGACCATTCCACAAGTGTTTCCGTAGCAACAACGATTACATAATTTTAGCTTATATCATAAATGGGTCTTTTTCGGCTACCATTTCTGCTGCTGAAGATTTTTTACTTTTGAACTACTAAACAATGATTAGATCGTCTTTTAATTTGAAAATAAAAAATGGCGGTTCGCTTTGTATTTAAAAATATGTATATTTATTCTCATTTGGATACAATTATTTTTCATTAAAAAAAAATTAATGAAGAAGAAAAAACAAAACAAAACCTACTAACAACACTTTGTATCTGTCTGTCTGTCTGCCGAACTGTCTTTCTCTGTTTTGTCGGGGAAAGTGTATTATTAAAATTTTTCAAGCTTGATATAAAGGTTGGTTGGTTGGGTTTCTGGCCTATCAACCATTGTAGTTTATTTAATGCTAAATCCATTTTTATACATATAAACAGTTCTATTTCAATCAATTTAGTTTAGCATAACTACTCTATTTAGTTCAATTTAACCCTTAGATAGGACCATATCAAGTGCTACTATTCTGGTTCAGAGTGGATCTGGGAGTGATGGCAATAAAGGAGTACTCCTCATTCCCCAAAGCTCTAGTACGACTGGAGCCTCACCATCAGATTGTTTAGCGTCATATCCAAGACACTTGTTTGGAGAGTCTTACACATCTGTAGAGATGCAGTCGGTGTATTCTACAGACCCTGCCGACTGGGCCATTTTAATATAAAAGTTTAGAATAGATTATAAAGCTAGGTTAAAAGATCGTTATACAAGATGAATATATCATTTATTTCTATTTAAGTAATGTCTACTATTATCTCTCAATCACCTTATCATCGGGGCTCAGAAGACACTGCGTTTATCCCAGAATTTATTTATGAATTTATTGCTGAGAGGTAAGACCCCATCATCAAAAGGGGTGGGTCATTGGTAAGATAATAAACTATATCTAGTGGTGAAGCTACAGTTCTGGAGATTTGGGGAGTGTGGAGCACTCCTTCATGGTCATTCCTCCTTGATCCACTCTGACACGGAGTGGTAGTACCGGTTTGGGACCCATCTATGAGTCAAAAAGGTCTGTTTAAAATTAAGATGATATGGGAAAACTTGATATCATCTAACTGTAAATTATTTGTTTTAAGAATAGTTACTTGATAACTGTAAATTTGATAACTGTAAATTATTTGTTTTAAGAATAGTTACTTGAAGCTTTTGATTGTTTACTAAGGATTATCATTAGTTGCTTGAAACTAATACATACAGCTGTGTGTAAACAAACGGCAATTATTAAATAGAAATAATTACCTGAAATCGTTTCGTTATTAGTATTAGATAGGAATTCTTGAAACCAAACATCTATAAGCAAATCATTTGTATTAGATAGGAATACATTTTTATATAATTGTGTGCAACAAATTAAAAAAATAGATAAATAAATAAAACACCTCCCATCCTAAAACTCTTAAGAAACAACTACGCAAAAATGTCAATATGAATACATAATTCCATAAACTGTTGGCATAAAATAACCTTGGGACAGATTGATGTGCCATTAAAATCAATCAACCTGTCTCTTTGTTTCTTTCTCTCTACCCCGACTCAAAAACAGGCAAAGAGCTTAGCAAAGCTTGCTGTTTTGGTAAAATCACAGAAAACACTCCTCAAAACAAAACAGCAACAAACAAGCACCAACTCAGAAACAATAAAAGTGATACCTTTAAAACTATATGTTGTAATATTTGGCGATGGTTGCAATTTCCATATGAAGGAATACGATTTATATACAGTCATACTACTAAGCGTAAAGATAAGATATATAAAAAGAGGGTGGAAATCTCACGAAGAGTAATGGTTCGCAAGTAGGATTAGCTGACATTGATAGTGAGTTACATTCACACTGGGTGCCCCATGTTTCTGGCTTTGTGTCACAACTAAGGTAACCTGAGTAAATAATTATATAAAAAGAGGGAGCGCATCGTGTGATATAATTGTTTCTAAGGGAGTTAGAGACTCACTGGGTGCCCCATAATTCCAGCCCTGTGCGTAACTAAGCAAAATGTAGTTAAAAAATACAAGTTAGCAATCTGGATAAGCAGACCATTGTTAGAATGTTCAGTTCCCTCGGTTTGCAATATTCTCCTGACCTTTTTCAATATCAAAGCGATTCTTAGTAAATAACGATAGAAAAAGAGAGGGCATAGTGGGTGGTATTCTGGTCAGTAAGCTAGACTGAAGAAGTGAAGTTGGCGACCTTTGTCGAGGGTGACCCGAAGGCTCCCTTTTCAATAGCTACTACACCGAGGTGTTGGGGAGGGCGTTACTCCATTCTCTGAATTGCTCCGCTTTACCCTTGATCCTTACCTTATAATGCTGAGTGTTAAGCAAGGTAGCATCAAGTACCATTTTTTGAGTCTTTGGTATGACTTGACCTGGGATTGAACCACGGTCTCCCGGGCAATTGGCGAACACTCTACTCATTAGGAACCTCAGTGAGTGCCCAATACATTCCGCCTTATGCCACAACTAATCAAAGTTTAGGAAATCGTCATGGTGCCACCAATAAGCAAAGTTTAATAAATTATCATGGCGCCACAACTAATTAAAACTTTGTAAATAATGATGGTGCTGCAACTGATTAAAGCTTAATAAATAAAGATGGTGCCACAACTAAGCTAAGTTTAGTAAATAACTATATAAAAAGAAACAAATTCACATGATGTAATGGTTAGCAAGCGAGACTGGTAGATTAATAGTAGTGATTTAGAGCCTAACTGGGTGCCTCATACCTCTGGCCTTCAACTAAAATTAAGCAAAATTTAGCAATTAACTATATGAAATAAAGACATTGAACTACTGATCTGAAATCATCATCATCATCATCATATCGCGCTGGTAGCACGGATATCCCTGACTCTCTCTCGCCACTCCTCCCTATCGTTCATCGCCCTAGGTAGGTCTTCAGGACAACATCCCGTATCCTCACATAGCTGCTGAATGTATGTTCGTGCTGGTCATCCTGCTTTTGCACGGCCATGTGTGGGGGTCCATAAGAGTACATCTCTTATGAGTTCGTCCCTGCTAACAGTATAGAATAATGATAGAATCCACTATTTTGCTTTATACGCCACAAAGACAAAAATAATGAGGAGTATGAAGGTAGGAAAATTGTAAGATTCTATACTCCATTCCTTAAAGATATATATATATATATATATATATATTGCAATAACGCTCTGATTTGAAAAGTTAAATTAAGATAGGCCAGTGTCTAAACACTCACCTCAGTAAAATATCAACATCCTTATTGATAGTTGTACTTCAAGATTACTTGAAGGATCTCTTAGTTGGTATATCATCGAACGCGCAAGATGTGTTGCCCTCAAAGAAATATAAGTCGAAGTAGTGGCTGAGAAGTGCGGGAAAAGAAACTCATAGACATAAATTCTATTTAGACCTCTGTTGATAAATATGCAAGTTTTAAAAGTAGTTTCATCAACAACACCATGTTAAAGCTACTCGTTCAAATATCAGTGTGGGGCTGGGGCTGTAACTAACTAACTATCACAAGTAGATTTCAGATATAACGTGGATTCTACTGAGAGTTCTCAAAGAGATATTTTCTAGTTGATTGGTGCATATTAGCATATAGATTCTTGTGGGTTATTCAATAACAAATCCTGTTAGATAGATAGATAGATAGATAGATAGAGAGAGAGAGAGAGAGAGAGATGAGAATTAAATTTTATTTATTGCAGACTTTTTGTCCTCATCTTGGTAGGGTTTTTTTGTGTGTGTTGTTTCTTCTTTCACTACGTTTCGGCCAAATTTCACCTCTGGCCTTCATCAGGTGATTTATCACGACCTCGGATAGGAATGCTGAGTCTTGTAACCGTATCCCCAGTAATTACTGCTTTCCATAGTTGTTGTCTATCACACCACGTTTTTGACCAAGTAAACCTCTGGCCGGCTTGGGTAGGATTTGAAACCGCTATCTTCTGACAATGCTCACCTGGAACCGTAGAGACTCAACGCCTCTATCCGTGGTGCCACCTACCAAGATGAGGAAAAAAAGTCCCCAATAAATAAAATTTAATTCTCAGATTAAGAAGCCTCATCTCAAAATGATTCCAATTAAAGACAATTAGAGAGAGAGAGAGAGAGAGATGTTGCATAGTCATACAATAACCATGATTAACTATACAAACACATAATACATGCTGAATACATATCGACGCAATAATAAAGACGAGCGAAACTTCTTTAAAAAAATATACCTCTTGCTTTATTGTAGAAGGTTCGAAAGGGTTTGCGTGTGAGAGGGAGTTGGAGACCGAACTGAACTGCAACATATTGTCTCCCATTCTTCTGGCTATCTGCCATGTGTCTTTCTCGTTCTCCGGGGCTGCTCAACCGGAGGCCTGGGGGCCCAGCCTCTCTGGTACATGTTCTCATTCCAGCATCTTCTCACAAACTCAATCAGGGGTCCCAAAGGCCCCTTCTGCCGGGTGGTGGCTTTCCCTACCACAACTTATCTCCAACTCGTCTGGTCCTCTACTCACTGGGAGTCCTGAGGGCCCCTTCTGCTGGGTGGTGGCTTTCTCTACCACATCTTGTCTCCAACTTCTCTGGTCCCCAACTCAATCGGGGTCCCAAAGGCCCCTTCTGCTGGGTGGTGGCTTTCCCTACCACATCTTGTCTCCAACTCGTCTTATCTCCAACTCGTCTGATCTCCAACTCATTGACTTCCTGTCTCCACCGAGTTATATAATAGTTCAATTGCCCACTCAATTTTTGGAATGGCATGTTTGATCGTCATCAAGCGGAAATAACTGTCATGCAGTTCACAGGTCACTCTCTTCCGTTTCATCAGTCTATGAGTGTACCATGGGATTTTTACCTTGTCCCATTTTTTTTCAGCCAAGGCCGCCTACGCGGTTTCTTCTCATAACTGCAATCGGAATGTGTCACTTCCTTCCGGTGCATCACTTTGGAATGGCATGTTTGGCCGGGTCGAAGGTCAATATACAACAGAGAGAGAGAGAGAGAGAGAGAGAGAGAGAGAGAGAGAGAGAGAGAGAGAGAGAGAATAACTTACAAAAGAATTTGATAGAAAAAAACAGACTGAGATAGATATATACAGAGGAACAGACTGCCCCCTCCTTATATATATATATATATATATATATATATAGATCTAAGTTAGGATATCATAGACTCAGAGCTATTAGTGCTTGGTTGTTGTCAGTTTCTCGCCTATGCGATTGTCAAGTCAAAACCTCTTGGTCTGATCATATATGCTCAATCACCGATATTGAAAACTCTTTATTTTGCAATATATCAAAGCACATTATTAATTGAATATATATATATATATATATTAATCTTTATATCTAATCTATAATTCTGTTGGTGTGAAAATAACTCAGATTGTACAATTTGCAAATTCTACAAACAGATATGTAGGAAAAAATTCGTAAAAAAAAAAGAAAAGACTAAAAAAAAAAACACGTGCTATTTGAAATTAATTTTGCCAGAGCAAACCTGAAGAAGACGTTCGTACGAATTATTTTAATTATATATATATATATATATATATATATATATATATATATATATTTCCGGGTAGTGTTGAACCACTTATTCCTTGTCAGGTTATTGAAGTAGGAGAAGGAAAACTCTGATATAACACCTACGGTCGACGTGATGAGTGAGTATCTTGCTTTGGCTTGTCACTGGATAATAATGAAGACTAAGAAAGTCATATTCATGTTGTACAAGCGTTGGCTACTATAATACCATGATGTACAAATGTTCCTTTACGATTTTTTTCATCTACTAATCTTTCCCTCGGAAAGGTTTCATGGAGATGTGGTGAAATTGGGAGACTTGGCCAATTGGAGGCGTGCGGTCTCAAATCTACACATGGGCAACTGGAATGTTATCCTAACATTGTAGATGTATCCTCCTATGACACTCTTGCGTCTGAGCTGCCATATTTAGGTTTGATTTGGTTTCTTTGTTTTAATGGGATATCAACCTTCATAGCTTATTTAATGCAAAAGCCCCCCTTCGATAAAGACAGTAGAGCTACTATTTAACTCATGGTTTGGAGGATAAGGGACTTCATGGTTTTCCCTGGAGTATTTGTCCGAAAGTGAACGTAATAGCGTGACTGGAGTTCAAACTCACTTACTACGATTCTGCAATCCATTGCTTTACCCATTACACCACGAGGACACCACTCTTTATTTAGGAGAGCAATGCTCACCCAGCTGGAGGAAGACTTATGGTGGGTGTGTGAGATATTATGAGGGACGGCAGTCATCTGTGAAAGATTATGCTGTTGCCTTATATATATATATATATATAATTTGTAAAGGAATAGTTTGTTGGTAACTATTTTAATGGGTTAAAGCTCATTTGTGTGCGTCCAGTTAAATGGTTATAAGTTGTCCTATCTAACACTAATGATTCTATTCAATATTAATCATTTATTCGCATACATTTAAATAGTTTCAAGTATTATCATTTAATAATTCTATTCATCATGTATTCCTATTTAATAAGACGAATTTGTATACTGCTGTATGGTTTCAAACAAAGACTTTAAAAATGGAACTTGATACCACCTTGCTTAACACTCAGCATTATAAGGTACGGTTCAAGGGTAAAGTGGAGCAATCCAGGGAATGGAGTAGCGCCCTCCCCTACACCTTGGTGTAGTAGCTATCGAAAAGGGAGCCTTCGGGTCACCTCGCCAATGGCCCGGGAGACCTGGGTTCAATTCCAGGTCGAGTCATACCAAAGACTTTAAAAATGGAACTTGATACCACCTTGCTTAACACTCAGCATTATAAGGTACGGTTCAAGGGTAAAGTGGAGCAATCCAGGGAATGGAGTAGCGCCCTCCCCTACACCTTGGTGTAGTAGCTATCGAAAAGGGAGCCTTCGGGTCACCCTCGACTATGGTCGCTAACTTTACTTACTTTTACTTTAGTAGATGATTGAAGAATTCAATTTGATCCGTAGATGATGAAGCCTTAACAGGTACTATTACTCTGTCCAAGATGAATTATCAACGAAGAAATAAATGTTTAAAATCATTAAAAATAAAGAAGGCAAGTATCACTGATTTGATCGATTAATAAACAATTAACTTGGATCGTTTTTTACGAGGGCTCTATAGCTAGGGGAAGAAGCGAATTTTCCCAAATGTATTAATGAGAAATGAACGTAAATTTCGGTATTTGTTCCTATTTTGTCGATTCCATTCTTTGTGCACTAAACTTGCCGATTCCACTCTGTGTGATCGGCTAGCCGATTCCATTCTCCTTACACCCAGCTTGTCGCCTGCACTATAAGTGCACTCGATTTGATGATTCCACTCTATGTATCCAGCTTACTGTTATGGGAACATATCCTACCATACTCCAAAGATGGACACGTCCAACCTAAACATATTCGCCGAGCTTAGCTCGCTCGGAGAAGACAATTTCTCGTTTCTTACGAGACATTTGACAGACAGACTGCAAGCCGAGAACGGCTAGTACTTCCTTTGTATGACTTCCTTTTTCTGCTAATACAATAACGTTTTCCTATCACCCGTTGTTTGAGTTGTTCTTCCACCGGTCTTATCTGAAGACCACAACACATACCAATTCCGTTTTTCGTACACTCTGCTTGTCGACTTCGTTCTCCGTGCACCCAGGTTGACGATTCCACTCTATGTGCACTCGATTTGTTGATTCAACTCTGAGTATCCGGTCTACCGATTCCACTCACAATGCTGCCGGTTTGTCGATTTCACTCACCGTGCACTCGGCCCGTTGATTCCCTTTCATATGCGCCCGACTTGTTGATTCCAGTCTCCATGCACTCGCCTTCTCGATTCTGCTTACTGTTCACCCGAGTTGCCGATTCCATTCTCCGTGCTGTTAACCTTTATATAGGGAAACAACAAAAAAAAGAAAAAAAAAAAAAGAATAATATTGTTTGAAGAAAAAGAATGTTATTGATGTTTATAAAGTTTTCATTAGTTTGACACCAAGCCAAACGGAGAGAGGAGAGTGGATAACAATTTGAAGATTTTCCTCTCTATTCAAGAAAATCTTTTCAAAATTACTTGTACTTGTCTACGATTTATGATCGTATTTTATGAGGACTGTCATTCTAGAACTTATTAAAATGGATCTTTCCTTTTTTCTATTATAGTCGTTTTTATTTCAAAAGATTTCAGACTCTTCGACCTCGCAAAAAAAAGGAAGGCCAGGAGAATAACATTCAATTAAATTCACGTTTTTAGAAAGAATTTTCAAATATTTTGCATCAGGAGATTTTTGTTAAAATATCAATTTCAATTTCAACTCACGCACACCTATATATATATATATATATATATATATATATATATCCATTTGTCTTTATAAAACATCTATCTATCAATCTATGCACTCACATTAGTAATATTTATATTTGGATTGCAACATATTCACATTTTTGGTTACGTGTAACCTACTGAAATCTGATGACAGCATGGATGAGAAACTGACAGTCACCAAGTGCCGTTGAATCTGTGTCTACGCTATCCTAATTAA
>OY757939.1:66593056-66625556 GCA_963585895.1 Sepioteuthis lessoniana | reverse complement strand
CCAGGACTCATCTCAGTATTCTGGCCGATTTAAATAATGCAGTAGTTTGGATAGTCTGGCGATTGTTCTGAGTGCACCTATTACAACTGGAATCACCGTCACCTCCATGTTCCATATATATTTTTTAGTTCTCTAGCAAGGTCTACGTACTTATCTCTCTTTTTGCTTTCTTTGATTTCCACTCTGTGGTCCGCCGGGACAGGTTTTCTTTTTTGTTCACTATCACAAGGTCTGATCTTCTGGTCGGAATTAGGTGATCTGTTTGTATCCAAAAATCTCAGAGAAATTTGTGCGTCTCATTCTCTTGGGTGGATTCTGGTTTGTGCATATTCTGTTTGGTAGAATGGTCAAATTTTAATTTCTTGCACAATTCCCAGTTGATCACCTTCCCCATCCAGTCATTTCTAGTCATGCACTCAGCTAGTTTGCTGCATTCGCTTATTATGGGATTGATAGTTTCGTTTCTATCACCACGTAATCTACATTTGCTATTTTGTTGCGTCTAATCTATTTTTGGTTTAATTGGTCTAATGAGTAGAGTGTTCGCCAATCGTCTGGAAGAGCAGGGTTCGATCCCAGGTCGAGTCATACCAAAGACTCAAAAATGGTACTTGATACCGCCTTGTTTAACACTCAGCATTATAAGGTAAGGATCAAGGGTAAAGTGGAGCAATTCAGGGAATGGAGTAAAGCCCTCCCCTACACCTCGGTGTAGTAGCTATTGAAAAGGGAGCCTTCGGGTTACCCTCGACAAAGGTCGCCAACTTCACTTCACTTCTTCAGTCTAGCTTACTGACCAGTATACCACCCATTATGTCCTCTCTTTTTCTATCGTTATTTACTAAGAATCGCTTTGATATTGAAAAAGGTCAGAAGAATGTTGCAAACCGAGGGAATTGAACATTCTAACAATGGTCTGCTTATCCAGATTGCTAACTTGTATTTATTTACAATGTTTTGCTCGGTGTAGTAGAAAGAGCCTTTGGTTCACCTTCGACAGACGTCGCCAACTTTACTTACTACTGTTGGTCCTTATGCCGTTGTTTTGTGCTGTCAAATTATTATTATTATTCTTTGCAAGTTTTCCACACCAACATTAGCTGATGTTCTTTCACTGGAGTTTGCCTGAAAGCAAGTTTCTTTAGGTCTCCAGGACTCTTCTCAGTATTTTGGCTAACCTTTACAATGTTGTAGTTTGGATGGTCTCGGTTCGTCCTCCAATTTCTAGCTCCTCCAGCCCTCTTATTAAGTCTTGGCAATCGTTCCCAGCGAACCAATTGCAGTTTGTCTCACCGACCCCTTCATGTCCCATAGCCTTTTTAATTCTCTGGGAAGGCCTATGTATTTGTCTCTTGATTCGTTTTCTTTGATTTTTCTCTGGGGTCGACCGGGACGGCAAACTCCATTATTCGGAAATTTCTCCTTTTTTAACTGATACTTGGTCCATTCTTCTTCTTCTTCTTCTTCTTCTTCTTCTTCTTCTTCTTCTTCTTCTTCTAATTATTATTATTATTATTATTATTATTTACTCATTAGAGTTTTTTACAGCAGCGTTAGCTAATGGTCTTTAACTGGAGTTTGAGTGACAGCAAGTCTCCTCATGTCTCGAGGACTCTTCTCAGCATTCTAGCCGTTCTCAATAATATTGTAGTTTGGATGTTCTCCACTCGTTCGCCAACTTCCAAGTCCTCCAGTCCCTTTAGTGATCCTTTAATTACTGTTCCAAACGCACCAATTACGATTGGTATAATTGTCACCTGCACCTCCTTAGGCAACTCCCATTTTTATTATCTTCTCCCATCAACCTTAGCTGAAGAAAAAAGAATGAATCTTTCAATTCATCTTGGTTCTTTGTTTAATCGCATATCAATCTTCGTGGGTTATTTAATGCCAAAACCATCCTTGTAAGAGGACAAGATTAGTACTTTTAAAGGATATCTGGAGGAATACATGGGGTCATTCTTTTCCAAGAGTATTAATCCGAAAAGAAAAGAATCATTGCTCTGAACGCATACCTTACTGATACATTATCTATATAAAGATAACATTCTGTTAATTTGGTAGGTTGGTTGTTTCGGTTTTATGGCACATTAACCTTTGTAGATTATTTAATGCCAAATCCATTTTTATACAAATAATCATTTCTGTTTCAAACAATTAAGTTTAGCATGAGTTCCAAGTTTAATTGTCAAAGCATTTCTATTTCAAGCTATTCAGTTCAACGATTCAGTTTAGCATAAGTACGCAGTTTACATGTCAAAACAGTTCTATTTCAACCAATTCAGTTTAGCATAAGTACGCAGTTTAAATATCAAAATAGTTTTATTTTAGACAATTCAGTTTAGCATAAATAGGCAGTTTAAATGCAAAAATTAGTAAACTCTCGAAACCACGGTTTAGTTCTATTTGACCCATAGATAGGACCCTATCATGTACTACCCCTCCGGGCCAGAGTGGCACCGGGGGAGCAATGACAATGAAGGAGTACTCCGCATTCCCCAAAGCTCCAGCATTACTGGAACCTCACTATGAGATTGTTTTGTGTCATATCCTGGTGCAGTCGGTGTATTCTCCAGCCCCAGCCGACTGAGCCAAAATTCTGTTTAGTAATTCGTCCAATAATTGCCAAAAATGTTCTCTTAAATTTTTTTATTTTTACCATTATTTCTAAAATCATCCACTTCAATCTTAGAATTTTCATTGATTTTAACGGAATATCAACTCGTCTTGGATTATTTTATTCCTAGAGGTTAAGGAATCGCGTTCATTGTACGTACATATTTACATTTTTTGTATAGTTGATTCTTAAAAGATTTTTGTACGCAATCATATGACATCTAGTATTCCTATTTAATACAAATGATTTTTAAAGTTATGATAATATAGCGAAAGCGTGGACTGCTTTCGATAGGTTATCGATCATATGGAAGTCTGATATATCCGATAAAATAAAACGGAATTCCTTCTAAGTTATGGCTGTGTTAATACTACTATATACATGCACCGTATGGACGTTAACAAAACGCATAAAGAAAAAAATCGTGATGGGAACTACACAAGAATGCTACGAGCTATTTTGGACAAATCCCGGATGCAACACCCGGCGAAACAACGGCTGTTCAGTCACTTACTTCCCATCTAAAAAAACCATGCAAATAAAACGAATGACATGCTGGACACTGCTGGAGAAGTAAGAACGAATTCTTAAGAGACGTTCTTCTAAGGGACCCCTACATGGCCACTTACCTCCCATCTCACAAACCACCCAACTAAGACAAACAAGATATGAGAACACTGCTGGAGAAGTAAGGACGAACTCATACAGAGACGTTCTTCTATGGACCCCTACATGGCCACTTACCTCCCATCTCACAAACCATCCAACTAAGACGAACAAGACATGTGGAACACTGATGGAGAAGTAAGAACGAACTCATATAGAGACGTTCTTATATGGACCCCTACATGGCCACTCACCTCCCATTTCACAAACCATCCAACTAAGACGAACAAGACATGCAGAACACTGATGGAGAAGTAAGGACGAACTCATAAGAGACGTTCTTCTATGGACCCCTACTCATAGATGTGCTAGTGTTGACCGACTAGCAAGAACCTATTTACATCATCTTTGTACGGACACTGGATGTAGTTTGGAAGACATGCCGGGAGCGATGGATGAAGAAAGACTGTCAGGGATATCCGTGTTGCCAGCGTCACTTGAGGATGACGACGACAAATAATTTGCGCACAGTTGCATAGTTTCAAGTATTCCTATCTAATGCAAAGAACGATAATCCTTTGTAAATGACAGAAGATTTGACTTATGGCCGGAACCCAAACAGGTACTGCCACTCTGGGTCAGAGTAGATTTGGGACTAAAGCCTCATCATCAGATGCCGTTTTGTCTCGTACCCAGGTTACCTCTTTTTTGGGGTGGTGTTATCCTTTTGCAAGAGTATATAGTCAGCGTATTCTAAGCCCTGCTGACTGGGGTGTAAGAATAATAGTGAAAGATTTGGTTTGGGTTCTTTGTTTAATGGTATATCAACGTTCCTGACTGATTTAATGCCAAAGCCATATTTTTAGAAGAACAGCAGTGCTGGAGGGATAAGGGACTTCATACCTTTCCTAAGGTTATAAGTTCAAAAGTGAACATGATTGCATGATTGGATTTCAAACTCACTTCGGGGCTGCAGTCGCGCATTTTAACCTTTACGCTGCAGCGAATTCCCAATCTATCTATCTATCTATCTATCTAATATGTCGACATTATCTCTCTCTATCTTATATACCTACATTATCTATCTATCTATCACAGGCAGCAGCTCTCTAAAAATGTTCTTGGGAAGAAAGTAAATTTTCTTCCAATAAGAGTTTTGGGGAAGAGTATATATGTTTTAAAATAACAGGTTAAACAAAATGTCTTCTATTTGTCGGTTTGGTTTGTAGGAAAATTTGATGAACAAGTTCATAATGTCTTGGTTGGTTTCCAAAATATTTTGGCCCTCTCGGCAGAGCGTAGAATACGCTGACTCTATTCTCTATTGAGGAGAAAGACCCCTCTCCATGGGTGTCCTGGGTAAGACACAAAACTGGATCTAGTGGGGAGACTGCTGTTTACTTTTAAAATCTCCGAACGTTTCTGGATTATTTGCACCTGAGGTAGAAGAGTGTTGCTGAATGTTGTTAAGATAGGGGGTATGAGATTCATCTTTATTTTCGGTCTAAGTTTTAGGGTGTCTTGCTTGAAGTGGAGGAAATGACTTTGGTTATTCGAGTTTCTATTAATATATGGAAATATCCCCGTGCAGAGAACTGTTGTTTAAATTTATCGCTTTGTTTTTTTTATTCGTTATCGTCTGCTGAAACTAGTTAAGAACAATCTTGAAATAAACTACATAAAAGAATTATTCCTATTCGTTTTAGTGCTTCTATTTACCTTTTTACTCACCATCCATCTTAAGAGTCCCATTAATCAACAAATGACATCTTTCTGCAGAATTATATATGACATTTGTCTAGAGTGGTTTGGTGCAGTAACACATAAAAAAGATAAAACCGAAGAAAAACGACCGAATAGACGACAGATACAGAAGGGAAAGTTAAGATCGGAACAGAGAATGTTGAAGCGCCGTTTGACCACGGTGCAATATGCATAAGTTGGATTTAGTCGGGAGCGAAAGGTTTTCATCATGAATGAAATGCACGCGGAACCACTATTAACGTGTGATTACGTAACATCAAGAAACGGTTATTGTAAGCGCGTAATGACATCAACGGCCAAAGGTAAACACGTTTGTAAAAATCACAAACTGCACAAAAATGGAAGAAACGGCTGAGCACGCCTTCTACTACTGCCAGCGAGTTTGTCCGTTCTGGGATCACGTCGGGGAGTGGGCGGCTCGCATCGAACCAAAGCAGCTCGTGCTGCTCGACGTTGGTTACGTCGTAGACAACATTCTGCCTCCGTTTCAGGGTGAGAAGCGTGTGGTATTTCTCGCAATCCTAGCTGTAGCTAGAATGGTGATTTGGGCGATGCGAAAGAAGGGATTGTATGACGATGCAAACTTTTCTCATCGTGATCTGATATTGTTTTTTAGGCATCAGCTTAACGTCAAGATCAAATGCGATAGAAAACGCTTGGATCGCATAACATTCGACAAAACGTGCGTGAATGCAACTAGCCTGGTCGTATAAAAGGGGGCAATGTTGGAGTCATCCTTCCCTCCTCTTCTTGCGTATGGCGTCTGCGGTCCGGGTCCTTCGGGACCCCATCCCGAGTAAGTAGACTTTGTTTTCCTTTGAATACCTGGTGAGCAGTGTGTTGTGAGTCATCGTCTTTTTCACCTTGTTATTAGCCTCTAAGATCTTCCCCATCCCTATTTTTATACCCCCACCCTTACTCCAGCCCACCTCTTCTGAAGATCTTGGAACCTCATCAGAATAAATTCATCCTACTTCTCCTCACCGCGTCTGACCCTGTTTTTTCTTTTTTCCCATTAGATCAGCTCCCCCTACCACTTAGGATAGGTCCGGCTTGTTTTCGGCGTTCTCGGACACCGGAATTCAGTCGGCCTCCATACTTTTTTTCCCATTCCCATCATACAACATTTTGTAAATAAATCATGTTTTGTAAATAAAATCATTCATTTCATCTCGGGATTTTAAGTAGGTCTTCTCATAGGGTAAATGTGATATTTTGGTGGATGTAGCGTGGTTGGTGAAGGATGAATATCTGTTTATTGTACTGTTGAATGGGTCGGCGAATGTGGCTTGCCAGGATCCCTTAGACAATTAGTTATAGAATGACTGCTCCTTTCCCCTCCCCCACAAAACCATATGGCCTCGTGTCTTCCATTTTTGTACCAAATGGAAATAAAAACTGCAGTAAAAATGAATAAGAACGTACAATGTAATCTATGCTTTTAGTTAATCTGACACACACACATATATATATATATATATATATATATATATATATATATATATATATATATAATTCTTTTAAATACCCTGTCCGGTGGCAAAAGTTACTAGGTAGTGCCAGGAGTGGCAGTACCGTCTTGAGCTACCGAAACTGTGTTATCAACCCTGATTGGCGATTGATGAGGGCAGGGTATCGCACGTGCTTTCACACGTTCTATGATGGAATATATATATATATATATATATAAGTAAAAAGTGCTTTCTTTGAAGCTGCTGACGTGGCCCCTGTTTCTGCAACTTCTTTAAGGAGAAAGAGTAGGCTCCAAATGGCACCGAAAGTGTTGAAAATTCTTTCGTACAAACGAATTTTATGAGTTGAAAAGGGTAAAAGATTTATCACCTGGTTTTGTTTGCTTTGGAGTACGGGTTTAAATTGCGCCCTTTTTTTTAAGCAAGATCGGTTGATCAACTTTTTATTTAAAAAATTTCGGCTTGAAAAAAATTTAAGATTTGAAAAGTTTAGACGTTATTTCAGCGCAAACTTACTGCCCATTTTTTCCGCTGGGAATGGTGATTGATTTTAAAACTATTTTAAGATTGTATAATGTTCTAGTCGAAATAAAGAAAATCCTGGTTTAGACAAAATTAATTTTTCTGAAAAAAAAAAAAAATGGCAGAAGTGTATTTATGTTCGATGCAATAGATAGATAGATATGAACAGACTAAGGTAGATCATATATATATATATATAGAGAGAGAGAGAGGGAAGGTTAAAAAATATGACCCCTCCCCCCAAAAAACCCCTAACTATTCAGGAGAGGAGTTGAATAATTTGTCAATATTAAACGTTTTGGTTTTTACATTAAATTTTAACGTTGGCAGATTATTCAACTCTAAATAAACTCACCTTCTGAATAGGTTTTCTCATATTTCTATTTTTACATACTGTTGGATTCATATTCATTTTCTTATATATATATATATATATATATATATATATATATATATATATATATACGTAAAAGAATACATCTAAATGAAAACTTAACAAATAAAAAATGTATTGCACTTGAAAAATCTCTCAAAAAGTGATGACTTAATCATGATAAGATATGAATGGACCGATAGTCATTTGGGATAGAGAAAAAGAATACCTTTCATAAGCTGATAACCATTTAAACAACCCATAATCTTACCAGGAACTCCTCAATCATTTCTCAATACAACTAATTAATATTATCATCGACCCACTTAAAAATGCTTCATAAATCTAAATACAAGTATTAACAGAACAACAATAACTAGAAAACAAAAGGGGAAAGAAAAACAAGCGTATGGATATTTCAAGCGACCAACAAGTGAAATCTCATACCAGAAGACTTAGGCATGGCTAAGAAAGGGTAACCTTAAGAGAGAAACCGAATCTCTTCTAATAGCAGCAAAAAACAACACCATAAGGACAAACTACGTTAAAGCAAAAATAGATTAGACGCAACAAAATAACGAGTATTCGTTATGTTGTGATAGAGACGAAACGATCAATCATATAATAAGCGAATGTAGTAAATTAGCGTAAAAGGAGAATAAGACTAGACATGACTGGGTGGGGAAGTTGCACAAAAATTTAAATCTGATCATATGAACAAGAGGTACATGCACAACCCAGAATCCATCCTGGAGAATGAGACGCACAAATTTCTTGGGGATTTTCAAATACAAACTGATCACCTAATCTCAGCCAGACGACCAGACCTAGTGACAGTCAACAAAAACCTTAGACCTTGCTAGAGAACTAAAAAAACTATGGAAAATGAAGGTGATGGTGATACCAATTGTGGTTGGGCACAATCCCCAAAACATTTGTAAAGGGACTGGAAAACTTGGAAATAAGAGGACAAATAGAAGTCATTCAGATTAAAGAATACAGAGAAAAGTCCTGGAGATTTGAGGACTATTGCTGTCACAACAAACTTGAGTGCGAAAAACTCTTAAAAGAGTAAATACTACTACAACTAATAATCATAACAACAAGACTAGACATGAATGGGGTAGGGAAAGGTGATTCACTGAGAATTGTGCAAGCCATTGAAATTTGACCATACTACGAAATGCCCAAATCAGAATACGTCCAGGTGAATGAGATTCACTAAATTCTCTAGTATTTTAAAAAACAAACTGATCAACTAATACCGACCAGGACACCAGACCTAGTGATAATTAACAACCCCCACATCCCCAAATCCTGCCGAATAGGGGATTTTGCCATCACGGCGAAGCACAGATTGAAAATTAAAGAAAAGAAAAAGAGAGACAAGTACTTGGATCTTGCTAAAGAACTAAGACGTTATGAAACACGAAAGTGACGATGATACATATCGCATTTGGTGCACTTGGAGCGGCCCTTAAAGGCCTTTTCAAGGGGCTGGAAGTGTTGGAAATTGGAAGTGTTGGAAATCGAAGGACAAACAGGGACTATCCAAACAACAGCATTGAGATCGGAGAGAATACTGAGAAGAGTCCTGAAGACTTGAGGAGACTTACAGTCACTCAGACTCCAGTGAAGGAGCATCAGGTAACGCTGGTGTAAAAAACATTGTAAGGAATTAAAAGAATAATAACAAAAGAAACAATACTGCCAAATCAAGAAAGAATCAGAACGTTTAAAAGAAGGAAAACTACTTGGGAATATTCGAAGTGGATACCACCAAACAAGCATAGATGAAAGTAAAGATAACAAAAGGCTTCATCGAGAAAACTTTTCGAAATCAATCAATCAATCAAACACCCGAGCAATTCCTTTATAAGGTATTCGGGGCCATTCTTAAAATGGACAAGAGAGGAACTCAGAAAAATAGACCGAAGGAGAAGAAAACTGATGACTGTTCATATGGCCTTACATCGAAGAGTTGACTTGCATGTGTAGAAGTCACTGCTTTTACGTGCAGAATAAACAACAGTAACAACACTTACCGGCTCAGCTAGTATCCGGCTGGCAGACAAAAAGTAGAACGGGCGGTAACTCAATACCGAACCCATAACACTTGAAACATGACTGAAGCAAGCCGGTGTATATATACACTAATATGCCCACTCACTGGGCCATCAACTAATCACTGTCCAGAGAATGGACTTGGCCACCTCCGAATAGTGGAACGTCCCAATGTCCATATAATCTCACTCCAACTCGTAATTCAGGACGGCGCATGTGAGCACTGACTCATAGCTACTGAACCTTCGATAGAATTCCAACAGTAAGTGTCAAGAAAAGAAAGAGGAAGAGTACTCGCCAGCATTGACGGTTGTACAGATGCATTAATACAGAGACCTGATGATTATATTAATAAGAGCAAACAACTAATGATAGCAGCCAATAACTGAATTTGGAACATCAAAAACAACAACAAAGAAAAAAATAAAAACTAAAGGAACAAAAATAGGAAGAAAAAATCTTTGGATATTTCAAGAGACAAACTGACGAGATTGCACATGAGAAAACTTGATCATAGCTAAGAAAATAAAACCTCAAGAGAGAAACTAAATCTCTTTTAATGGCAGCACAAAACAAGGTAAAATAAGGACAATTATATCAAAGCAAATAGAGGCAATACGCAACAGAATAGAAAGTATAAATTATGCGGTGAAAAGATAAAATCTTTAATCACATAATAAATGAATGCAGTAAACTAGCACAAAAGGAGTGTCATAGTATACATGACTGAGTGGGAAAGGTGATCCAGTGGAAATTGTGCAAGAGATGAAACGGTTAATCAAATGATAAGCGAATGCAGCAAAGTAGCACAAAAGGAGTGTCATAGTAGGCATGATTGGGTGTGAAAAGTGATCAACTGGGAATTGTGCAAGAGATGAAATGGTTAATCACATAATAAGTGAAAGCAGCAAAGTAGCACAAAAGGAGTGTCATAGTAGGCATGAGTGTGTGTGAAAAGTGATCAACTGGGAATTGTGCAAGAGATGAAACGGTTAATCACATAATAAGTGAAAGCAGCAAAGTAGCACAAAAGGAGTGTCATAGTAGGTATGAGTGGGTGTGAAAAGTGATCAACTGGGAATTGTGCAAGAGATGAAACGGTTAATCACATAATAAGTGAATGCAGTAAACTAGCACAAAAGGAGTGTCATAGTAGCCATGACTGGGTGGGAAAGGTGATCCACTGGGAATTATGCAAGAGAAGAAACGGTTAATCACACAATAAGTAAATGCAGTAAACTAGCACAAACTAGAATAGAGTGGATGGAGAAGGTGATCCGCAGGAAATTGTGCAAGAAATTTAGAATTGATCATACAGCCAAATGGTATATGCACACACCAGAATCATTACTAATCCTGGTCGGAAGATAAGACCTCGTATTAATTGACAAATCAAAAAAACAAACAAACTTATCTGATGGATTTGCCATCTAGACCATAGCATTGTCGAAATCAGCGAGAATATTCAAAAGTGTGTATGAGAGTTGATGCGATTTGATGTCAGTATGATTGCAATGGAAGACAATTTTACAAACGCTGGTGAAAAACTCACAAGAAGGTGATGGTGATATCTATTGTAATTGGCGCAATTGGAACGGTTACCAAAGACTTGGAAAGGGGACAGGAAGAATTGGAAATCGGAGGACAAACTGAGACCATCCCAACTACAACATTACAAAGATCGGCCTGAATACCGAAAAGAGTCCTGGAGACTTGAGGAGACTTGCTGTTGTTCAGACTCTTATAATAAAGCCAATCCTCTGGTGTCCATAAGTTTATCAGTCTCGAAATTTAAATAGTCTTGAAATAAACGTCCGATGATAGTTTCGGGATTAACAGGTTTATAGATATAAAAATATTTACCAAAGTTTACGTGTCTGTTCCTTCCTTCATACTGTCTGTCTGTCTTTCTATATATATATATATATATGTATACCATTATAATTAGTAAACTCACCGATAGTTGAAATAAGATCGAAAACAGTCGTAAAACCAGCAAAAGTATTACTGTGAACCATACAAGTACATGCAACTAGCAATATTGATATGGCAACAAACAGTTGGGTTTTTACTTGTTTAAAGTGATTATTTAGATATATTTTTGTATATTATATAATTGGAAACCTTAATTGTTAAACTGTCTCTGGCATAAAAAAAACGCAACAAAGGTTTAGATGCCTTAACCTCCTCCCAAATAGCATGCATCAAAATTCATATTTTGGCAAAATGGTTAGAGTGTTCGCTAATGGCCCGGGAGACCTGGGTTCAATCCTAGGTCGAGTCTTACCAAAGACTCGAAAAATGGTACTTGATGCTACCTTGCTTTACACTCAGCATTATAAGGTAAGGATCAAGGGTAAAGTGGAGCAACCCAGGGAAAAGAGTAGCGCCGTCCCCTACACCTTGGTGTAGTAGCTATCGAAAAGGGAGCCTTCGGGTCAATCTCGACGATAGTCGCCAACTTTACTTACACATATACGTAAACACACACATACACACACACACACACACATATATATATATGTATATATATATATTATTTAGACATGTTTGGTTAAAAACTACGGAGATTTTTTAAGATTGGTCTTGGTTTCTCTTCAAATTTATTTTTAGATTCTTTGTGTCTAGTTGACAGAGCTCCGTGTTTTTTAACCAAACAAGTCAAAATAATAACTTGCTGCCAAAATATACACTATATGAACACACACACACACACATAAGAATGTAATATATCAAAATAAGACCCTTAACAACTGCTGGTCCTACAACGTGTAAATGGACGTGCGTGCGCGCACATACACATACACTCATAAGAATGTAAGTAGTTAAGTAAATAAAGTTGTCTCCCTTTAGTCGAGGGCGACTAGAAGGCTCCCTTTTTGAGAGCTACAACACCGAGGTGTAGGGAAGGGCACCACTCCTTTCCCTGGATTGCTCCATTTTACCCTTGATACCTACCTTATAATGCTTAGTGTTAAGCAAGGAGGTATCAAGTACCATTTTTAAAGTCTTTGCTATGACGCGACCTGGGATTGAACCCAGGTCTACCGGACCATTGGCAAACACTCTCATCTATAGACCAATGAGAATGTAATATATTAAAATAAGACCCTTAACAACTGCTGGCCCTAGAACGTGTAAATGCGCGTGCGTGCGCACACACACACACACACACACACACACACACACACACACACACAAACTTAAGCACACAGACACACAAAGAGACACAGATACACAGGCAAACGCACACAGTTGCAGACACACACACAAACATACACACTGATACAGACACAAACACACACACACACATATATATATATATATATATATATATAAGAATATTGTAGATCAAAATAAGACACGCAACAACCCCTAGCCTTACAACGTGTAAATGCACACACACACACACACACACACACACACACACACACAAGCAAACACACACACACACACGTACATATATGTATGTAATAGATTAAAATAAGACACTTTAACAACTTCTCGCCCTAGAACGTGTAGATGCTCTCTCTCTCTCTCTCTCTCTCTCTCTCTCTCTCTCTCTCTCACACACACACACACACGAATGTATTAGATTAGAATAAGACATTTAATCATTGCTAGCCCTACAACTTATAAAGGCATCCACACACACACACACACACACACACACACACACACACACACACACACACACATACTCGCAAGAATGTAATAGATTTAATAATACACTTCACAACTGCTAGCCCAACATCGTGTCACACACATATATATCTATATTCTAGCATGTGAACATTCGTACATATTCCTGCTATTACACTTACAAACAAGCTTATATATATATATATATATATATATATATATATATATATATATATATATATATAGAGGTAAATACAATGAGTGTCTTAAAATAAAACAGTTTTATGAAGTACTAACCTCGGAATGTTATATCACGTTTTATTTCGTAATTGGAAATTATATTTTCAAACGACGAAGTATAACAACTGAATTTGAATGAATTTCAATGGTCTTGTCAAAACATAAATAATGTTTTGGAATAGACAAAATTTGCACACACATTTTAGAGGCGAATTTTTATGGCATTTTCTATTCTATTTGTTCTGTTTGAGTCTTAGTCCATTAAAAGGCCCGTCGCTTGCTGTCACGCCACATTATATCAGTTTTGAAAGGAAGTGAAGAATATTCAGTATACTTAGATTTATCGTAAAGACATAAGTTCCATAATCTATCTCAACCATAACTATCCTGCTATTCTATTAAGTAGTACCAGGTTTAGGCATAAGTTAAACAAGCAACACTGTAGGGACTAACAATCTGGAGGGGCCACAAGAGGATTCCTGGTTGGGTTTTATACATATTTTTAAGTAGTGCAGAAACAGAAATTCACTTACAAGGAGAGACTTACAAACCAATGAAAAATTGAATCCCAAATTAAAGAGAGGGTATCATCATTTCCGAGTGATTGATTTTTAACGGTATATGAAACCATCAAGGGTTATTTTATGCATTGAGGTTAAGGAATCGCATTCATTCTACGTTCATATTTATATTTTTTTATGTAATTGTTTCTAAAGAGTTTTTGACACACGTTTCAATTGAATACAAATAATCTTTTTAAACAGGTCTATTAAATCAACAAATGAGACCCGACCTAATGCTACCACTTCGGGTCAAAGTGGACTTGGGAATAATGGCTATGAAGGGATAGTCCTCATTTCCCAGATTTACAAAACTAGAGCCTTACCATCAGATATAGTTTTGTGACATAGACAAGAGCGCCCATTTTTTTTGGTGGGGGTCTTACTCTTTTGCAGAGGATACAGTCAATATAGTCTAAGCTCCGCTAACAGGGTTTCAACATTACTGGTTATAGTACAAAATTACATATTTTAAAATTGGTTGATAAACGTAAGCGAGAGAAAATACAACTTAGGATTACACAATCTTCAAAATTTCAGATTGGCACTTATACCTATTTTTAAGTGAAGAAACAAAAAGACTATATTTACGAAATCAATAAATAGTCGAAGCCCAAATGTTGAGAGCAGTATTGAACAAGTCCTGGCGACAACACCCCACGAGACTCCAACTATACGGACACTTGCCCTCCATCACGAAAACTATACAAGTTCGACGAACCAGACACGCAGGTCACTGCTGGAGAAGCAAGGACGAGCTCATAAGCGATGTACTCCTGTGGACCCCCACATATGGATGTGCAAGAGTGGGACGACCAGCACGAACATACATACAGCAACTGTGTGAAGACACAGGATGTAACCCTGAAGACCTGCCGGAGGCGATGAGTGATAGGGAGAAATGGCGAGAGAGGGTCAAGGATATCCGCGCTGGCGGCGCGACATGATGATGATGATGATGATGATCATCATCATCATTTCTGTTTATGGAACAAAATAACGCATCTTTAATCTAGTTTAAGAGTCGTTGTAAAACATTCTTAATTTCGTTTACGTTGTAGCCTATTTGGCTAAAAATGTTATTGGAATGTTAATAGTGTGAAATTTAATCCTAATCCAAACGAGCATAAGACTTCAAAATCCAAATCTCAACCTATTTAGCTTCTGTGTGAAATTTGCACTACTCACATCACTACAGTATCCCGCAAAAGATTTAAAAAAAAAAATGGGTTCGTGGTCATTTTTTACTTTTGCTTTCAAGTACACGCACACACGCATAATAGATTAAAATAAGACGCTCAACGAGGTATAACCCTGCTGCGTGCACGCATAATACATTAAATGAATAGGTCCACAAGTGAATTTGCTTTTAGGTTACTTCTTTTTTTCAACACGCGTTGTAACATAGGACCAACGTGTTGTGGTTTAAAGAAAGAAGTCCTCACAAAAAGAAATACTCAAACTCGAAGGTAAGGGAAGAAAGTATTGCAGTCGTTTATTATTCGTTTAGGGCTATGATCGTTGCAACTCGAAAAGTTCATTTTAGTTACGTTCTTCTCCTCCCTTCCTCTTGGGGGTGACAGCGGTGTGGGTGAGAGCTGGCTAGTGACACACACCTGACAGATAGGTCGTAGCAGACTGGGTAGGACGGGTCGGGCTTCGGAACCTTTGACGCGCCTGTTTTTAAAGCTGCCTTCAACTCTCCCAAAATCTCCTGACTTGTTTTCTTATATAGAGATTTTTGGGAACAAATCGAAGATCCCCGAATGTTCGATGTCACCAGTGAAACTGTCGTGAAACACGTGATAATTCATCTGTGATTATTTCAAAATCACGTCTAACTTTGCAGGTCATTCTGCCCGCACGCGCTAGTCTTGTGACACCTTCACTGATTGACGACAGCGCCCGTCCGTAATATTACAGCGTTTCTGACGTTTTAAGTCGTCTTCAGGAAGTAAATGGTTGATTTGAGTGTTCTCTTTTGTTTTTATTATGGTAACTGTTTTAATTGGGTGATGGTTCTTTTTTAATCCCAGGATTTGTGTCTGTGAATGTCCAGTTCGAGTTAATTGTCCGTGACAAACTTTCGTGTCTGCAGTTGTTGTTTCTCCCTCCCCCTCTCTCTTTCTTTATTTGACAAGGGTATTTTCAGTGTGTTTGTGAGTCCGTATGGGTGTCCGTGTCCATGGTTTGGTTTCTTTGTTTAATGGCATATCAAACTTTGTAGTTTATTTAATGCCAAAGCCATTCTCCTAGAAGAACAGTAGTGGTACTATTTAACCCATAGCTGGGAGGAAGAGGGGCTTCATACCTTTCCCAAGGATATTTGCCCGAAAGTAAACGTAATAGCATGACTGGAGTTAGAACTCGCTTACTACGATTCCGCAGTCTATCGCTTTAACCAGTACACCACGAGGACACCCCCTCCGTGTATGTGTATATAGTTTTCTTTTTGTTTTTTTCCGTTATTACTCTTCTATTATATATATATATATATATATATATATGAGAATGCAATAGATTGAAATAAAGCAATTTACCACTGATAGCCTTATAACGAGTAAATGCACACACACACACACACATACTTAAGAATATAATAGATAGAAATAAGACACTTAACTGCTAATCCTAGAATGTATACAAGCGTACATATATTTTATTCATAGGATTCCTCAATGTTAATTAGCATTCTCCACACCGGTATGTATTATGGGGTGAGATTATGATTAGTGTGTGCGAAAGCGGCTTGTGACACTAAGGTCAGCCAGTGTCATCAGTATAAGATGTTTGGTTGATGAAGATCTGTCCTGTGCGTTACTTGGAATACTCAACTCTTTTCCATTCTCATCTCTCCCCCCCCTCTCTCTCTCTCTCTGTGTCTCTCAGATGCTGAATTCTAAAAGCGACTGCATCTAAAAGCGACTGCATCTCTCCGCTGAGGACAGTCTCGACTAACTGCTTCTCTAGAGTCTGTGTGGATGTTACAGTCGGCCAGGCAACATTTAATAACATCTTTGTATCTTTCCCTCTGGCCTCCATAAAATCGTTTGCCTTCGGCCAGGTAAGCGTGGAGTATCTGCTTTGAGAGGCGATCATTTAGTATCCAGATAAAATGGTCAGTCCAGCGAAGCATACGATGAGATATCGTGGTTTCGGCACTTTTAGAATGAGCTTCTAGGACGCCAGAGTTGGTTCTTATGTCTTATCAAGAGATGCTGAGTAGATCGCATAGGTATCGCTGGTGGAATATTTTCAAGTTCTTGATGTGGTGGGAATACAACATTCACGTTTTTGCACCATACATGAGAGTTGGAATCACAACGGCCCTGAAGACAGCGACCTTAATCGTCATAGAGTTGACGTAATCATTGAACATTCTTTATTGAAGTCATTCAAAAGCCATGTCTTTCACTGGAGATGCGATTTAATACTTCAGTGAGTGATCGAAAGCTGCCAAGGTAGGAAAAGAAATTACATTTCTTCAGAAGTAAACCATATGCATTGATAGATGGTGATGAGGATGAGATGTTTGATGGTGGTGGTGGTGGGGGGTTGGTAGAAGACTTTGGTCATGCTAGTGTTCAGCTTCAGACAGACCGAGTCGGCTGCAGACCAAGGTGAAGGCATTCACGATCGTCTGGAGGTCATCTTTAGTTGGGGGAGTTGTCAGCAGTGTTATATCGTGAAAAAAGGTGTTGATGGTTTTCGTGGTCGCTTTCTGTCGGTTAGGTTATTATATTTTGCTGTTAGCGTGGAGTTTCAGTTGTATACTCATAGGTGAGTCGTCATTGATTATTTGGGGAATAGTTGTTAAGAAGGGAGTAGAGAATGCATATACCCAACCCCCTCGTTACGATACAATGTTAGTTATTAAGCGGTGTAACTTAAAGCTATCCTGCACATCTTGATATTTACAACTGGCTCTACTGCAACGACTTTCCTTTCTCGGTATTTACGATTGGTTATACTGCAACACCCTCTTTCTCGGTATTTACGATTGGTTATACTGCAACACCCTCTTTCTCGGTATTTACGATTGGTTATACTGCAACACCCTCTTTCTCGGTATTTACGATTGGTTATACTGCAACTAATCTTTTGGGTATTTACGTTTGGCTGAACTGCAAGTACCTCTTTGTAGGTTTTTATGCTTGGCTATACTATAACTACCTCTTTCTGGGTATTTACAATTGGCTTTACGGTAACTATTTTTCTTGGTATTTACCTTCTGTTATACTGCAACTACATCTTTGTATTTACGTTTGGTTATACTTCAACAACCTTTTTCACAGTATTTATATTTGTCTATACTCTATTTTTTCTTGGTATTTATGTATGGCTATACTGCAACTACATATTTCTGCGTATTTTCATTTGGCTATAGTGCAACTATATCTTTCTGGGTATTTTCGTTTGTCCACACTGAAACAACGTCTTTGCAAATAAAAAAAATACAGCAAGTCATACCTATCATGTGTCTACATCATCGCAGATTTCTATCGCCTCCAAATTTTACCCGAACGAATTGAATTGAAATCAGTTGAATTCAAAGTAGTAAATTACATAATTTAAATCTAAAGTGAATGTTAAAAATACTTATATAGGTACTATTTACCCAACCCCTCCGCTCGGGCAGGATATGACACAAGGTCAATTTTTAAGCGGAGTTTAACAGGTTTGAATTCAGAGTTTTCCTTCTCCTAGACTAGTTGCCTCAACAAGGCTGAAGAACCTAGTCCGTCCTACTATTTACCCATAGCTGGAGGGAGAATAAGGGGGTTCATACCTTTCCCAAGGGTATTTGCCCGAAAGTGAACATAATAGCGCGACTGGAGTACGAACTCGCGTACTACGATTCCGCAGTTCATCGCTTTAACCATTACACCACGAGGATACTTATATAGGTACATTCTTAATGAAAGGATTAACAAAAGCAAAGTTTTTTTTTAATTAACAAGATTAAAATAAGAATATAAACAATAGGAAATATCTATTAATGTGGTGCCTCTGGATGATGATCAACAGGAAATATTGTATTAGAGTTGTCATTGTTCGAGAAATGAAAACAGAGAATACACATGTACTCATGCCACATGTTGATTTATACAAAAACATTTACAAGGCTGTACTCACTGTTCATTGTTCTTCTTTCCTTACATAAGGAGTTTTCTAGTCAGTTCGAGGAATATATTCTGTCTATATCGGCGCTCGACGTAAGGAGCCGAGAATTTCATGTCTTGGTGGTTCAGGGACTTCTGCTAAAAGAGAGCGAACTCCCCATCCCATCCAAGGGAGTTAATACCGAACTACCTGTGTCCCTTAACATAGGAAAGTTCGTGTTTTAGAATCCTACAATTGCTACGCGTGAATATCATTAACTGGAACTTAATCAAATTTGACAACATAGTGTGTTGTTCTTTCTTTAACTCAACTTTCCAGATGATGGTATCATCACCTTTCGGTGCCTTTAAGTGCCCCCTATCAATGAAATAAATCCAGTCACCATCCCCTCAAAACTATTAACATTTCCTATAAGGAGCAGCACCTATAGCCGAACGTAAATACTAAAAAAGAACGAGGTTCATTGTAGCCAAAACATATATACAGGTTTATTTCTGAAAAAATTAATAATCGAAGACATCAATTTGAGAATAATAAAGAAAATTGTGTTTTTTCCGATATCTCCTCCTCAGATTTAATTAAACGTTCAGTGATTGATATTTTGAAACTGAAATACAAATTTAGAATTGAGACACAGGAGTAGCATTGTGGCTCGGTGTCGCCGAACATAAATGCAATCGAAGACCACAAGTTGTGATTTAATGACCTGAAAATGACCTAGATGTCTTCAGGTGTAGGGTGATGAAATACATGCACTTACTTAACCCATCCACCATAAGTATGCTGCAATACTAGGCCACTTTTTAAACGGTGATTTGAATTCAGAGTTTTCTTTCTCCTCGATCAGTTGTCATACCAAGGTTAAAATGTCCAGTTTGCCCTATTATTTTACTCATAGCTGGATGTTGCTAATAAAAACTGTTGCATTATATTATGTTTATATTGATGTAATCTTGTTAAAAAGGAAACAGATATCTATCAATCTATCTGCCACTTAGAAGCTCAGTTTAAAGTAATGTTTCGAGATTTCTAGAGTGTTAATACTAATTTTTGTCTTTAAAGAGGATTCCCGTGGCGTAGTGGCTAACGTACTCGATTGCAACATCATAGTTAACGAGTTCGAATTCCAGTCATTCTATTACATTCACATACGGACGAAAACTCTTGGGAAAAGTATAAATCCTCTTATCCCTCCAGTGATGTGTTAAATAGTACTACTACTGTTCCTGTACAAAGACGGGTTTGACATTAAAATAACTCACGAAGGTTGAAGTGCCATTAAACCAAGAAGAAGAAGAAGAAGAAGAAGAAGAAGAAGAAGAAGAAGAAGATTTCAACTTGGCATGTGCGTATATATTTGATGAATGTTATTTCTGAGAATACATTTTCAGCATTTACTGCTGATCGATAATTGACTGAGTAGTATAAGAGTACGCCGAATGTTAATAATTTGATGTTCTTCGCATTATCTTGACATCTTATAGCGCGGCAAGAAGAGTGCTATTTTCTGTGAACTTTGAGCTGAAGCAAATGTGGAATAATATATAGATAAATAAACAAGTCATTACCACAGGAAAAAGATAAAAGCTGTCCGTTCGTCATAATCACTTGAAAAGTGATAATCTCGTCGAAATCTTTTTTGTTCCTCTTCAACAGGTGTTATTCACATTTACCATCATATGCTTATTACATTTGTACCTATTTTGTTCACGTTGATCTTGATTTTTTTTTCATCGTTTTTCATTCAATAAACACTGTCAAGATATTAATATGCTTAATGACAGTATTGTGTACATTATATTAAGTGTATTTACCATATGATACCATTTGTAATTATATAGAGCACGTCACAGAAGAAACATTATCTATCTATCTATCTATCTATCTATCTTATACAATGATGCAAATTATTGTATTCTATGAGGTTTCATTATAACACAAAATCATGTCAGAGGAAACATCTATCTATCTATCTATCTATCTATCTATCTATCTGCTTAAAAATTATCAATTAATTAATCTTATAGAATGATGCAAACAGCAGTATTATATAATGTTTATAATGATATATAATCACGTCAAAGTGGCAACATTTAAAACACAATCGAACAAGAAATACAGTCATTTATTTTTCATTTACTTCAATTTCTTAAATTCTGTTTACAGCTTCTGCGGTTTAGAAGGTTCAGTCCCCAAGTTTTAAGAATGTTAATACTTGTATTTGTCATTAAAGGGAAGTTCCCAAGGCGTTGTGACTAACGTACTGGACTGCGACATCTTAGTAAGCGAATTCGAACTCCAGAAACGCTATTATAGTCACTTTCCGATTAATACCCTCGAAAAAGGTATAAACCCCCTTTTTTTACCCCCTAAATAGTACCACTACTAAGGAACCCCTCTTAAACTAGTCGAGAAATTCACCTGCCTAGGAAGCAGCGTATCATCAACAGAAAAGGACATCGACACGCTGCTAACGAAGGTAGAGACAGCTATCGATAGGCTATCGATCATTTGGAAATCAGACCTGACCGACAAAATGAAACGCAGTTTCCTCCAGGCAGCGGTCGGATCGATACTGCTGTATGGATGCACTACTTGGACGCTAACTAAACGGCTGGAGAAGAAGTTAGACGGCAATTACACAAGAATGTTGGGAGCAATATTGAACAAGTCCTGGCGGCAACACCCCACAAGGCACCAACTATACGGCCACCTGCCTCCCATCACGAAAACTATCCAATCTAGACGAACCAGACATGCAGGACACTGCTGGAGTGGCAGGGACGAGCTCATAAGTGATGTACTCCTATGGACCCCCACATATGGCCGGGCAAAAGCAGGATGACCCGCTCGAACATACATTCAGTAACTATGTGAGGAGACGGGATGTGGCCCTGAAGACCTGCCAGAGGCGATGAGCGATAGGGAGAAGTGGCGAGAGGGGGTCAGGGATATCCGTGCCTGCGGCACAACATGATGATGATGATGACTGTTCTTCTACAAGGATGACTTTGGCATTTAATAACCCACAAAAGTTTATATGCCATTAAAAAAGAAACAAAACCAAAACTTTGCCATTAAAATTTGACCATATAGATAAAGAGTATATGCACAGATCAGAATCTGTCCTGGAACAAAGGACACCATTCTTAGGGATTTTGAGATAAAAACAGATGAACCGATCCCCTTTGGAAGATTAAGCCGATTTGAAATAAAGAAAAAACTAACCTATTAATGAGTGGAATTATGATAAATGAAAGCGAAAAATACGGTAAATACTTGTACTTTGTAAGAAAGTTGAAAGGTTGAGGCACATAAAGGTGATAGTAGTACCAATCATAGCTAGAGCACTCAGAAAAATCCCCAACAACGTAGTGCAATGGTTATCATAGGAAATGGATATGGCAATTCGAATTCAAACCTGGACGGGGCTGTTTGTGTATATGAAATAATCTTTATGATAAAGTAAAGTTAAAGATAAAGTTTATTATCAGTAAAAACGAAACATTTTGATACGCTCTAATATATATATATATATATATATATATATATATGGAATCCTAGATAGTTTTTATTTAGATATCTACATGAAATAAGTTTTCTCGTAAAGGCCTGTAAAAACGAAAATACTTTTGATTTACCGTCGTGATATTTATAAGATCCTTTTTTTTTCATAACCTTTTCTTTTTGCGTCATGGCTCCGTTTTTTTTTAGATGCTGTTAGCTTAACAAAGTCTGAACAGTAACGATTCACCAACTTGGCGGAAGTTAGAATTCTCATTACGCTGTTATATTACAAATCTAGTTCTTAACTGATATCGATTTGCTAAATTTAGCCTATCTATTCGGACCAATTTGCATATGTAAATTATCAAACTGCTTTTCTTTCTTTCTTTCTTTTCTTCGCAAATAAATTGAAGGGTCAGTAAACATTGGGAGACGGCGTATCTGCTTCAATATCTGCTGAGACAGCTCTTGGCAAGTTTGAATTGAAAACTACCATTTGCTCTGGCGGCACATCTCCCTCTGCCATGCCATTGACATTTTCTAAGGGAATGTCATGCGGTATCAGCATCATTGCAAGACTTGGTGGAACAAATTTGAAGATAACGTTGGGCTGTCTAAGGGACTGTAGTTCCTGATTTTAAATTCAGGAGTTTTTCCTAAGCTGGTTACCAACCAAGGTTTGGCATTTCAGTTTGTCTCACTAATTTATTCATACCGCACACACACACACAGAGAAGAAGGCGCTCATGATGTAAAAGTTATCATTGTAAGAAATGGACACGGTGACCCGAGTTCAAATTCTGAACGATGCTGTTTGCATTTTACATTTCGTTAAGACCCTTGGAAGATGATTTGATTCATCTATTTTTCCTTCAGTTAGGGGAGAATAGAGGGTCAGACTGGGCTCTTTAACTTTCGCATGGTAACCGGTTGAGGAGAAGGAAAAAACTCTGAATTTAAAACTGCTTTATTTCATTGGTAAATTTACCTTGTGTCACATCCTGCCGGTGGCGGAGGGGTTCGGTGAAAATGTGCATGCACACATGATATTAATATTTGCAAGGTGTTTCCTATTCGCCAATTACAGCAACCAACTACCCACGGGGTCGGCACGGGTCCCAGTTAGGAAATTGTTTGTAACTATCTTTCCATCAATGCAGTATTTTAGTGTGGGTTTCTGTTAAAGTTACTTTCAAAATATCAAAGCTGTTTCCTAATTTCTGCCTGTTGGAAGCTCTGGAAACTATTTCAAATTTTTTGAATTCATCATAGTGTCCTCTGCTTGAGCGTCAGCGTTGAGCCCAATTTAAACAACTTTCTCTAATTGACTTAAACTCAGCCCTGTAAATATATACTAATATGATTGAATATAATGAAAGAATAAAATCAATAGGATTTATAGTTTTATAAAGAAAAGTGTTCGATATAAAAACAGGGCAGCTAAAATGTATATTGAAGATACATTGATTGCACTTATACTTTCACGCTAGACACGATCTTTAGGCAATAAGATTGGACTCGATCGGTGTCTTCATGTGAGACGCGGTATTCTATGCCACATATCAGAATTTATAAATTGGGCGTTGATACAAAATCGTCATTATTTTGTACTCCCCCCCTCCAAACACAAATTTTACACCCTGCATTGGATGCGTAGGCCTTTAAAAAATTCCCATTTGATTTCTGGGATTTTACCAAATATATTTTGATGATGTTTTATGTTGAAAGACATTTTTCAATTCTAAATTTTTCTTCGAAAAGTTTTTCGAGAGTATCAATATATACCATACTTGCTTTATCACTAGATTTGACTGTGGGTTTTGAACAAGACTTCTAAAACCTTTTTACTTTATACACACCTTTTAACTAAATTCTGTTCACCCCTAAAAGAATTGATTTTATACTAAATAACAAAACATAAATAATGTACCATGTTAAATACCATTTATATGAGAAAAGAATAAGTAAAGTATAAATAAAAACGCACTTTTAATTTTTGAGCTGTTTTTAATAGGGAAGTTGTGTTTAGGTTGTCACTAAGTTGACCAAGAACATTAGATTTGCAGGTTCGTGGATTTGGGCCGCGAATCACCATGTTCTATGTTTAAAGTGCTTTTGTTTGCTTAATAAATAATGTTCATTGCTAAACCCATATTCAACCATAGACGGACTTGGAAAATCAAGCCAAACAAACTGAATAGTTGAACAATGTTTAAGATATTTTTTTATACTTTGTTTGTTCATTCAGTAATATCCAGTTAATAAATGCAAACTAGTAAATTTACACCACATGGACCTTATGCTTTTTTGACCCTGATATTGATTCCCCATCAGGGGTCTATATAGACTACTTGGTTTAGAAGAAAAATAAACATTTTATAAAATATTGTTAGGAGTATAGTTATCTACTGGCGATACTATATATATATATATATATATATATATATATATATATATATATATGTGTGTGTGTGTGTGTGTGTGTGTGTGTGTGTGTGTGTGTGTACTAGTGCTGCTGCAAACAAGACAACTGCTGTGCGGTCAATAAAGCCTTCATCAGGTTATGACTTTGTGATCAGGAATGGTTTCGGTGCCTATTGCATAATTACCTTAAACCCAGAACGCCTTAGCAATATCTTATAACACCACTTTATCGATTTTTCGTTATATCAAAGAAATGCCTGATCAATAATTAAATATTCTATTCATCACCTTAAATTCAGTTTTCACATTGTGAAAATTTACTGCTTTTGTGAAGACTCAGGGTATCCATTACCTTCACGAAATATTTTATTCTCTGATGTCAGTTTCCTATTTAACTTTTCTAGTTTATCCCATTTTAGGTATTAGTTATTTTCATCAGATTCTCGCATATTACGCAAATGATGTTCGTGTTTCACGACTTTCGTGTTTTGAATTGACAATATGGTGTCCACATCTAGTAATGTCATATCTTTTTAAGGAGCGAATTAATTTTCTCTTCGTCCCGATTTTTCATTTTCTTACGTATTTAGATCTCTCGTCATGCCAACACTGCAATTCTCCGGTATTATTAGTAGGGATATAAATATAATTACACTTGTGGCAAATAAGCCATTCCTCGTTTTAATTTTGCTTCCATTAAGGTTTCTTATTTTTCTAAAATGATATCTAGGGGTGGGGTCATTCAAAAACTTCTAATCCTCAGCGGATAGTCAGAAATATCCTGGAAATGTCAGCCCTTTTTAGCTTGTGCTCTGACGTCAACATTCTTGGAATCCATCTCGCAGACAGTTTGCTAACCCCAAGTTCTCAGTTAACAATGTTCAGCAATGACTTTTCTTTCTGGGTGAGACTAAGAACAATTTTGAACGACCCTCGAATATTTTATCAATATGGCATCAATATTTTGTCAACGTGCCGTCTATATTTTATGAAATTGATGTCTATATTTGACACTATAACAAAAATACTTTGATATTATGGCTTCCATATTTTACTGATATGGAGTCAATTTTTTCTAAATGGAGTGTATTCTTAGATTATATGACGTTTATATTTTACCAGTATGGGGTCAGTATTTTGTCACCGAGAGGTTATCAATATTGAGTCTATATTTTGACAAGATAGCGTTTTTATTTTGCCAAAAGTGAATTTATTCTGAGCCAATATGACTTATATTTTACCATTAAGGGTTACATATTTGTCAATAAAGCGTCAAGTATTTTATCAATATGGTGTTTGTACGTTGCCAATATTTAGCCTATATTTTCACGTAATAACATCCTATTTTACTAATGTAATGTTTATATGTTGCCAGTTTGATGCTTATATTTTGACACAATAGTTTCTATGTTTTATCCATACGGAATGTATACCAAGTTAATTTGCCCTTTGTATTTGACCAGTAAGGCATCAATATTTTGAGTATATAGCGTCTATTTGATGCCAATATTTTGACAATATGGCTTCTATATTTTGTTTATGTGGTTCCTATATTTTGATGATATTACTTCAATATGTGTTCTATATTTGGATTATATGACGTCTGTATCAAGATGACTTTCATATTTTGTCTATATTCTTATGTTTTTCCACTAATATAGGCTCATTACATTAATATCCACTGAGCCATTTTCATAATGAGTAGAGTGTTCGCCAATGATTCGGGAGACCGGGGTTCATTCCCAGGTCGAGTCATACCAAAGACTCAAAAAATGGTACTTGATGCCACCTTGCTTAGCGCTCAGCCCTATAAAGTAATGATCATGGGTAAAGTGGAACATTCCACGGAAGTATCGCCCTCCCCTACACCTCAGTGTAATAGCTATTAAAAAGGAAGCCTTCGAGTCACCCTCGACTATAGTCGCCAACTTCACTTACATTAATCTTAAAAGATTTTCTGAGCAATGGAAATTTACTAAGCTTTTTGCTTAGATGTGGCACAAGACCATAAGAAAGGGGCACCCAATGAGACTCGAACTCACTCGTGTAGGTTTGCTAGCCGAGTTTGCTAACCATTACACCACCAGATTTTCTGAGCAATGCCATTCATCTGTTGTCAACTCATCAAAAAAGTGTGGCTAGTCCGGCACAAGTCTTCATCACGGTAATGAAAAAAAAAAGGACCCGGCAGTAATGAAACGATGTGATGATTCTACACATCCTCTTGGTCCAGAATTGGGTGCAGTATATTGTTTTACCGAGGACATCTCGACCTATTATTGGAACGGGGACTTACCCTTAGGGTACATTCAGTGAATTATAAGACTCACCGACAGGGAAGTATGTTTTTTTGCTCATTATAGAAAATAAATTGTGAACACAATTACATAAAACATGAAATAAGATGACAAAAAAATAAACAAACAAAAAACACAACGGCAAGAAGAAGAAGAAGAAAAAGAAGAAGAAGAAGAGGCAGTTGTACAACAACAACAACAACAACAACAACAACAACAACTATAACGACGACAACAATGATGAGAATAAAAATCTCTGGTGAATTAAAATTGTGGATAAAAATGCGGAAAAGATGACACCGAAATAATCGAAGAAGCATATTGGCCTATCGAAGGTCTCTGATCAATCGTGAAGCTTCTTGGGTTATTATTGGGAAAGCCGGTTGTCCTCCAATTTTTGTCAACATAATTAAAGGCAATGGTTACAAGCAATGGGCAAATGTCTGACGATCTTCCAGGGGACAGTGGGGTTTGATTGGGTTTGGTTTAGTTTTATGGCATATCAACCATTGTAAGTTATTCAATACTAAATACATTCTTATACATGCAAACAGTTCTATTTCAAACAATTCAGTTTAGCATAAGTACACAGTTTACATATTAAAACATTTCTATTTCAAACTATTCAGTTTAGTCATCATAGTTAAATGACTCCAAGTATCGCTATTTATCACTAACAATTCAATTAAACATCAGTCATATATTTACACACAGTTAAATGTCGAAACAGTTCTATTTCAAACAATTCAGTTTAGCTTAAGTACACACTTTATATGTAAAAAGGAGTTCTATTTCAGACAATTCGGTCTAGTATAAGCACAGTGTAGTTTTATTTGACCCATAGATAGGACCCTATCAGGTGCTGCCACTCTGGGCCAGAGTGGACCTGGGAGCGATGGCAATAAAGGGGTACACAGCACTTCCTAAAGTCTTGAAGTTTTGGAGCATGACGATCAGATTGTATAGTGTCATATCCAGGACACTCATTGGAGGAGTCTTACCCCTCTTCAAAGATGCAGTAGGTGTATTTTGTCGTTCCATCCGACTGGGTCATTGATAATGGAGTTAACTCGGCCAGTGAATTGATATCCGGGATATCACTTATCATTAATATCCAGGATATCACTTATCACTTTTCATTGATATCCGAGATATCACTTGTAACTTATCATTGATATCCGGGATATCACTTATCCCTGATATCCGGGCCCCGACACATACTCATCAAATGATGATTGTATTTCTATTTTTAAAAAATATATGTAACTTATAGTCCTGTATCTGTCTTGAAGAGGCGAGAAAACATCTATCTCATTCATACACACACACACATATATATATATATATATATATATATATATATATATATATATATATATATATCAAGAATTGTAAGAAAAGAAAAAAAAACTTACCCAGCCAGTGTACCAAATAGAGCAAATCTTTAACATGCTCGTTTTTTTTTGCAAGGCTCAAGGCTTTGAGTGACTTCAATTTTGGACATGAGTTAATTTACACAGAAACACGAATCTCTACACTGCAAAAAAGAAAAAAGAAAGTGCATTAAAAATTTGCTTTTGTTGCTACATTGACAGATAACACTTAACCACACACATACAGTCGCTCAAGCGCGTGCACACACACACAAACACGGATGCAAAATCGGGCACACACACACACACACACACAGTCGCTCAAGCGTGCACACACACACACACACACACACACACACACACGTTTAGCCGCATGAGCGTGCACACACATAGACACACACAGTTACTTAACCGTGCATATACACTTACACACATGCACACACACATACACGGTCGGGCGAGACAAAAAGGATATAGAAACATTATGTCTCATATATATATATATATATATATATATATAAATATTTGAACTTTCGTTTTCATCTACGAATGCATAAATCTGCGCTGAATAAGTACAAAAAAAAGTAAAATAGAACATAAAAAAGATTTTAAAAGTGCTGCAGCAAAATATCTACTTTGCTTATCTCGTCCATTAGGAATCTGGTCATCTATTTAATAATATACTTTCCCGAAGAAATTCTACCAAGGTGAGTTAAGAGTTTGCCAATATTTTGGTAATGCGAAGCATAAAACGACTGTTCCTGATGCTTTTACCAAAGTTTTGAAGGTGACGACCCACACTGGATTGTGAGATGCCAACCTCACCTGATACTCTCTAAGTGCTACTCGCCGGGTTAACATCAACAGTTTTTGGCCTACCAACTGAAAATGACATTAGTATGCGATTAGCGAAGGCATGGACTGCTATCGATAGGTTATCGATCATATGGAAGTCAAACATCCGATAAAATAAAACGCAATTTTTTTCCAAGCAGTGCTCGTGTTAATTCTACTATACGGATGCACCACATGGACGCTGACTAAGCGTATGGAGAAAAGGCTAGACTGGAATTGAACAAGAATGCTACGAGCTATACTGAACAAATCCTGGAAGCAACATCCCAGCAACTGTACGGCCACCTACCTCCCATTTCTAAAACCACCCAAATAAGACAAACAAGACCCTACTGGAGAAGTAAGGACGAACTCATAAGCGATTTTAACTAACAGACTCCTTCACATGGACGTGCAAGTATTGGATGACCATCTAGAACTTATCTACAACAGCTGTGTGAAGACACAGGATGTAGTTTAGAAGACCTGTCAGAAGTAATGGATGAGAGAGAGAGAGAGAGAGAGAGAGAGAGAGAGAGAGAGAGAGAGAGAGAGAGAGAGAGAGAGAGAATCAGGGAAATACGTAATAGCAGCACGACATGATGATGACGAAGCTTGCTTGATCGTCGAGGTTTTTGTAAACCGAGGGAAATTCCTTCAACCCTCTGGTTACAGTATTGTAATCTTCTGCACCTTCAAATTATTTGGTTGCCTCTGCGGCGTTATGGCTCAGTTTGGACCTGTAAACTATAAGTTCCTGAATTAGACTTCGTGGCACGTTTATCTGTATGGATTTCGAATCAAATATACAAAAACGCGTCAGCGCACTATCACGATACTATCAACAACACTAAATACCTACGATGGATTGAATTGGTTCAATCTCTTGATAGACACGCAGCCAATTAGCACGTGACAAGATATTGCAAAACTTTTGATTCACTCTAGTATTTATATTATTTTTTCCCCCAGTTTACCAATTAGTGCTTTCTATTCCGTAGGATAAGAGTCAAGTCTCAAAAGTGGTTATTTCTTTATTTCTTAATCACAGTTCTGACTACTGGGTGTGCCTTGCCATTTTCCTGGATTCAACATTCCCATTTGAAATCAAAAATCAAAACACACTATCGAAAGATAACCTCAAGCTTGTTGAGATTATCTATGTAACGTAAAGGGCATTACGTTTATTGCTGCTTAAACTGTCTGCGAAGTCACGAGGCGCAACATTCATTCACAATAGGAAATTGTAAACATAAACAAGTCTCTGATGATGAGGTACAAGTCAAGAAATGTCATTGTATATATATACATCCAATCCCTTCGCACGATCATGGCCCAGTCGGCTGAGGCTGCAGAATACACCAACTACATCTCTGTACAGAGGTAAGACTCCTCCAAATGAGTGTCCTGATATGACACTAAACAATATGATGGTGAGGCTTCAGTAATGCTGGATCTTTGGGGAATGCGGAGTACCTCTTTTATTGTCATTACTCCCAGGTTCACTCTGGCACAGAGTAGTAGCACTTAATAGGGCCCTATCTATGGGTCAAATAGAACTAAACTCTACAAAACAGAATTGTTTGAAATATAACAGTTTTTTAAAAATTCAATTGTGAGTAAACAAAAAACCGCATTTAAACAAATGACTGTATGTAAACGAAAAATATTAACTTATGCGGAACTGAATTGTTTGAAATAGAACTGTTTTTATATCTAACTTTGTATTCGTATTAGAAATAAGTGAAACCATTTGACTGTGTGAAAAAAAATGAGCTCAGGCTCGTTTAAAGATATTAATCATATATTTGATATATATGTATGAAAAGATTTAGCATCAAATAACCTACAATGGTTGATATGTCATAAAACTAAACCGCTCGAGCAGAGTTGTCATACAAAATCAGTTCTTTTAAGCAGAATTTAACAGGTTTGAATTCTGAGTCATCCTTTTCCTAGATTGGTTGCCATACCAAGGTTAAAGACTTCAGTCTATCTTACTATATATCCATAGCTGGAAGGAGAACAGTTGGATGCTTACCTTTCCCAAGAGTATCAGCATTATATGAAATGTTAACAGCTTCGTCCAGATTTGAACTCGGGTCACCGCGTCCATTTAAAATGGCGATAACCCTTACATTAGGAGCGTCGCCACTTATATATATATATATATATATATATATATATATATATATATACTCTGGAACTCTTTGCAACGACCCGGACGCGGAGTAAAACTAGTTTAAGTTCAGAGCTGATTTTTATCTCGCGAGTGATTACCATACCAAAATTAAAAAGCCCAATTTTCCTTCCTATTTATCCGTTGTTGAAGGGGGAGAATATTTTTTATACATATCTTTCTCAAGGGTATTAGTGTTTTGTAAATAGCCTCGTCTGGGATCTGAACTCAGGTCGCAGTTCTATTCCCTATGATGATAATCGTTACGCCACAAAAAACTCTTCGTGTATAGATATATATATATAACGTAATGTTAGGCGTGTTTCGAATCCAGCTTCAAATGTTCTACCTGTCACACTAAAGATTAATGATACAACGAAACAGTCTGTCTGTGAATGTCAATATATATATATATATATATGTGTGTGTGTGTGTGTACGAAATTGTTTGCATTATTTTTCCTTAAAAATCATTGGAGAATTTCTTTCCTTACTGAATTTTATAGAAACTTCCATCTATGCCGCCATCCTGTTTTGGGACTACAGTCTGATTTAGTATATTTAGTAAGTACTACACTTTAACAAGGGATCTTGTTGTCATCATTTTTGATATTACATTTTATAATATCGGAAAGTCTTTTTAAGGTGTCTTTCTCGATCAATTTTTGAAAATCTTTATTTAACAGATTTCTTAGAACACTGTTTCGCCTTCAGTATGACTGAACTTTATTGAAAATTCCATTCATATCACTTGTAGTCCAACAATCTGGTTTAATGCAGTAAGATGGTTCTACTCCAGATCTTGCGACCAAATTGTGACTATTTTTGATATTACATTTTGTAATATCGGAAAGTTGTTTTTTGGGGGAAGATTTCTTTTCTTTCCTTGTTTAAAAATTTAAC
>OY757939.1:66545556-66588056 GCA_963585895.1 Sepioteuthis lessoniana | reverse complement strand
TATCTGAGACTTGTATATATACGACAGTCATTCATTAATAAGGTAAACACCATTGCCCAACGAGTTGGCACTTGTAAGTATTATTGATAGTTGCACCTATTTTAAGGAAATCAATAGTGATGGTCCTTTCATGCCCCAGAAGACTGTCAGCATTATTTTTTTACTGATTTCTACGCCCGGAATTTTTTCTTTACCAGAGAGTCACTGTGTTTTCACTGCATTGACGAGTTGGCAAAATACCTATTTCTTGGAAATCAAGCAATGGGTCCTTTTATGTCCCACAAAACTGTCAGCAAGATTTTTTTTACTGACCGCTGAGTCCGGAAATGTTTTTATTGGAGAGTCAGTGTGTTTCTACTCCATGAACTGTTTTTCCGATTCGGGTTAGAACTGTGAAAAACCCATTTCTTGTCCATTCGTAAACATATGTTTGACTAAAACCTGCTTCTTCGTACACATCAGATATTCTTTGAGAAATATCACATAGCTTGCCCTTGTAGTTCGCAAACATTTGATGACAAACCTCTGTTCAAGTCAGGAGTGCTCACTTTCATTTGCAGCCATTTTGAATAGCTTCAAAAGAAATATTATTGTTGGATTAAAATAATTTTTACTCTAAACCATTTCCAAACGATGTAGAGTTTACATTTATGAAAAAAAAAATTCTGAAAAGATATACATACATATATATATATATATATATGTGTGTGTATATATATATATGCATACATATATATATATACATATATATATACATATACATACATGTATATATACATATATATACACACATACATATATATATATATATACACACATACATATATATTTGTATGTATATATATATGTATGTATATATATGTATATATATATGTATATATATATATGTGTATATACATACATATATATACATATATATACATATATGTATACACACATACATGTATATATATGTATGTATGTATATATATATATATGCATATATATGTATGTATATATATATGTATATATGTATATGTATATATGTGTGTGTGTGTGTATATATATACATATATATACATACATATATATACATACATATATATATATATATATACATATATACAAACAAACATATATATATATATATATATATATGTATGTGTGTGTGTACGGGTGTAATATGTTATATAAGAACACTTCTACTATGTTAAGTTGCTTGTAAAAGAGAGATAAATGGATTTTAAAAAATTTCTCGTGGACCTTTATATAATCAAAAGGGATATTATTTTGTATTATTCATTACTAAACTTCTCAGCATTGAAATACTGTAATTAAAAATGAAGTAGTGATACTTCTGGAATTAAAAATAAAATTGCATGAAAATATATTTGGCGTATATTTATATCTGGCTTTACCATATATTCATATTTTTAGTTACGTAATCACTCTTCTACAAACTGTTCATTTTTCTATGGAGCATAAATTTTAAGATATCATGATAGATAATGAAAATGATAGTTTTATGTTCGCCGTGTATTTGATTCATTGTTTATAAGTTACATATTCTTCCTATATCACCGGATTGTTTGATAAAACTAACATTGCCTCTTTGTTGGTCAGATAGCAACTGGAAATGTTCTAGACCCGATCGCAGCCTCTGATCGCTGGAGACAAAGTTAGGAGAACAAAGAAAACTCATTTGATCGATAGAAAGCCGGAAATGGAGCTGACAGAATATAAGTAAAGGAAAAAGGGCTATTTATTCGGGTGAGAAGCCAGCCAGGAGTAATAACGATAAAAAGGTGCAGAGATGAAGCAGAAAAGCGAGAAGATATAGACGGTGGCTGATACATATCGACTCGGGGCTAAGCTTCCTATCTGCCGATTTGGTCTTTGTTTTGCTCTGCTTTAGAACCGTTTCTCGTTTAGAAAAATAGAGGTATCTCTTTCTTTCTGTAGCCCTGAAGAATATAAATATAAAATGCTTTTCTTTCGACTCACCGTGTTTGCCTGGAACCACGATTCTCGCAACGTGTGGTTTTCGTTAACAGCCCTTCTTTTTGAGGTTATGCTTGAATCTCTGAAACGCCACTTGTTAAAGACTCAGTGAATCCCAATAACGGGGTTAAACTTTTGGTTTTTCTCGGCAATGTTGTGCATAGATAAGCCAAATGAGGTGAAATATTGTGTCGAGCCAATGTTGTAGATGTTTAGTTATTTATTTTGTTCTGGATATTCTGTTGTGTACTTAATCTTCAGCAGATTAAAATTAATCTGTATATAATCAAGATTAATCTGTAACCAACTTGAGGACAATGTTTGCGTCAAAACTCAAAAAACAAGATTTCGATACCTTATTGTAAATACAGTAGCGAGCATAAAGATCAGAACGATGTTAAGAAAAAGTCTAAATGTGTAATAAATTTTGATTTCAAAGCTTCATAGAACATTTTTTCAAAGAAAAATAACGTAAAAGGTAAATTATATAATTCCAAAATATAAAGCTCAATAAACTTATTTTGATAAAGTTGCAAGAATAATCATATAACATTAAAAAAATGGCTGATCAAAAACATCGGAACAATTAACAAAATTATACTATGGATAATGGATATATCATATCTAAATGAAAATAGCGTTCATAATCTATTAGTAGTTGATATAAAGACCTTTATTTTCAATAAAAACTAAACATCTTTTGCTACACGAGCGAATTAATGTCTTGCATCCATCAACGGATAATTTCTCCCGTTCTCCTTTCAAATTGGTTCACAGTTCTTCGACGTTTCTTGGCTTCTTTTCCTTAGCTCTTTTATTTTGTAACTTCCAAACATTCTTAATAGGATTTACGTTCGGGCTTTGAGCAGGCAACTCCATAAAAGTTAAACTTTGACTCATCGCTGAAAGGAACACAATCCCACTGTTCTTCAGTCCATATGATGTGTTCAGTGGCAAATTTCAATCGGTTCATTTTTTTTTAGAAATGTAAGGCTTCGTAGAAGCTACTCGAGTGTTCAAGTTTATCTTCATTGTGTAAATTGATTATCAGTTTTCTAAGTTCCAATGATGTCATAGATTTTTCGCTATGTTTACAATGCAAGAGCTAGTGCAGAGCCGGTGTAATTTAGTAAAATACCCTATTTTATATTCTTACCCTAAAATTTTTTAAATTAATTTTACTATATTTAAAATTTTTTTACTACATTTTTGAAATTTTTACTATATTTTTTGTAATTTTTACTATATTTTTTGTAATTTTTACTATATGTTTACAGCTTAAAAAATTTAGCGTCTTATCTGTTATCAATTTTTTTACCCCCACAAAAAAGAAGAAAAACAACAAACCAAACCAAACAACAACAACAACCACAAAAAATAAATAAGAAAAAATACCGTTTGTAAATATCTTCTAAGAGTGCAAATTTTTTAGTTTTTTGTCCGGGGGTAATATATGAGAATTACCATTAGATTGTATCTTTTGCACAAAAGATTATAAAATAATCTATTTGATATACTCTTCAATTTTTCAAAATTGTTCATAGTTTTATTATTAGTAAACAAATCCTGCACAAGTAAGTTTTATAGAAGTTGGAACACTTATGAAAGTTTGTGTAAATTAGTTTACAGGTAAACAACAACAACCCTTACTACTTGGGCGGCTGATATTTGTGTAATTACCAAGAAGTATAGCTTGAATTTTGCCCGGGGAATTCCCATTTCTATATCGCTATTACCAAATGAGAGCCCACCCTACTTATATTGTCGGTTCATAAATGGAACGTGGGAGAAAAGAAGAGATAAATTCACAACTTTTCTAAGGGTATGAGCATGAAGTGAAACAGTTGCATGGCTGCCAGGCCTCTACTTGGTATAGTTTTGTTCAGATTCCAATAATTAAGCTGGAGTCTTTGATTGGGGGTGATCCTAAAGTGGCATTAATTACTATTAGCCTACAATTATTGGGGATATCTTAAAAGAGCATCTTGTTAGTGATACCCAATAATTAGCTAATTGGCAACTTTACCTATTTCTGGGAATTAATTATTACTTCTTATTGATCAGAAAGCAGTGAAAATGTACCTGTATAAATCAAGCAGAAAGTGATTTCAACTTTTGGGAAATACTCATTAAATAAGTAAAAAAAAAAAAAAAAAAAAAAAAAAAATCAGTAATTAAAGACGTAATAATTTTAATATTTGAGAGTTTCATTCCACGACTTTTAAAATGATATTCATCGACTTAACTTTCACAAATTTCATTTCACGGAATATCAAGAAAAAAGTGAACCAGGGTTCAATCCCAGGTCGAGTCATACCAAAGACTCAAAAAATGGTACTTGATGCCTTCTCGCTTAACACTCAGCATTATCAGGTACGTATCAAGGGTAAAGTGGAGCAATCCAGGGAAAGGAGTAGCGCCCTCCCCTACACCTTGGTGTAGTAGCTATCGAAAAAGGAGACTTGGGGTCACCCCCCCTCGACTACGGTCTCCAGCTTTACCTACTTTACTTACCTTAGAAGACGCAAAGAAAATCTTGAAAAATATGTCTGACATATTGGGAATTGAAAGGAAAATGTAGATATGTCTGACAATATAACACCTTGCTCCAATTTCATTTTGAAATGAGACACGAAAGAAACTAACCTAAATATATTTTTGCAACAATTTCAGAAAGCTTTAAATTTGACATTAAACACCTTAAAACAGAAAAAAAAAAAACTACCAATAAACTGTAGTATCCAGTGGAATTTTGAAATTCCCACGTTTTATTTATTACCCCCCACCAAAAACAAAAAACGAACAAACAAATAAAAAACTCCATATTCTTGATAATAAAAAGCTGTATCAAAGATGAAATATTTCCTCTTTTCTAGGACAACGACTTTATGCAACATAACCTGTTGCACAGAAAGTTACATTTTATTGTCTTTAGAGATATTAGTTTCGAGGTCGGTCGAATGATACGATATTTGGATCAAACTTAACTGAAGTAATTCTTCCATATCACAAGCGTTATATGTTAGGCCATCACATTATATTTCTGATATTGTTAGTTACATTGCAGTTTTGTGAATTTCACTTTATCACTAGATAGATCAATCAAAGACGACCCTTTTCGAGCTGCAGACAGCACGAAACATAGCTCCTCATCAGGTGGGCCGCACTACTAAAGAAATTCGAGGTAATTTTTCGTTGAAGATAGTTCAATTTTCACTACGGAAGACCATACACGTAAGCATCTACCTTAGAAATCGGGAAAAATTGATCTTTTTTCTTTTCGGTAAAAGATATTTTCCATAAAAAAATTGAAGCCTTGGTATAATATCATTTCTGATTGAAATATGATTCGGAGACGCCGCTGCTTTGATGCATAACGGAATAATTAAAAGAAAAAAAAAAGAATACTTAAAAAAATCAATGTACTCAAGATGAATATGAGCTGGGTATTGAAGAAAAATTGAATATATATATATATATATATATATATATATATATATATATATATATATATATATATATATATATGTATGTATATATATATATATATATATATATATAGAGAGAGAGAGAGAGGTGGAGGAGAGTGAATTTGAACAAGAGAGACCGATACAAAACGAAACGAAATTTTAATGAACCTTATTTTTCCTCGTTCACAAAGTACTGTGACTAGTAGTTTGCTCATGACTGATAGATAAAAGCCAAAAACCAAAAAACAAAACAAAACAAAATAAAATACAACAGCAAAAACAACATGAATTCTGAGATTTAACTTTTGGAGAAGATTTTTGTATGGTAAAATTCCTTGATTTCTTTTGATTTTTTTCAGATCACTTTAGTTTAACATGAATTACTTGACTGCCTCACATATCACAGAAACCAGAATATTGAACCGTTTGTAAAGGAGAAATTTGTTGTTCACGTTTTGGAAATAGTTATTCGATTTCTCAGAAGATAAATTATCAAAGTTGGTGCCCGTGGTGTAATGGTTATCGTCGTAGGAAATGAACACGGCGACACGAGTTCAAATCCTGGATGAGGCTGATTGCATTTCACTAATACCCTTGGGAAAGGTATGAATCCAATTATTCTCCCTCCAGCTCTGGGTAAATAGAAGGACAAACTGGATTCTTCAGCCTTGGCGAGGCAACTAGTCTAGGAGAAGGAAAACTCTGATTCAAACCTGTTAAACTCACCTTAAAAATGGCCCTGTGTCATATCCTGCGGAGGAGTTGGGTAAATATGATAAATTATCAAAGTTTAAAGCGGACATAGGCAGCCTTTTTCGAGAAACCGACCGGATGAGACATGACTATTTATCAGGCGAACCGCACTACTAAAAAATCAAGGTAATTTTTTCTCGAAGATTGTTTCAACCATTTTCACGACAGAAGACCATTCGTGTAAGTATCTACTTTAGAAATTGGGAAAAAGTTTTATTTTATTTCTTTCTCGTAAAAAAGATCTTTTCTATAAAAAAAATTGAAGTTTGGGTAGAATATTATTATTGATTTGAGGATGATTAAGATACACCGCTACCGTCATGTATTATAGAATAAATAAATGAAAAAAATACTTGAAAAAAATCAATGTATTCAATATGAATATAATCCGTGTATCGAATAAAAAAACTTTAACATTTTCATATTCCGTGAATCAAATTGTATCAAAACAATTTTCTTTAATTTGCAGGTGCATATTTTAATACACGTTTTTTTCCTCGCGAAATTAAGCCGGCTATTTAGAAATCACCGTAGGCTGCTTGAGACCTGCGGGCTGCAATTTGCCCTTGTCTGATTTAAAGGATACAGATACATTTATACTAGTTATAGTAACAAAAATTGGCCAGGTCCTGAGACATATTGCAAACAAGCCTCAGAGCGTTCCTGGTGACATTGTTTCTTTAATTACAACGGGGAGGTGCTGCATGGGAGACAGATGTCTTGGAACAAAGCATTTTGGTGAATTGTGTTTTTCTCATCCGAATTGAAAGATGCCATGTTAATGCTCTCAATGTACCTGAAAGAGAAATAAAAATTTCTAACATTTGCCACATTCCTCGTAATATAACGTTAGGTTGTCTTCTATTTATGGCGAGCTAAAGGTGTGTTATCAAATATTTGGCTCTCACTTATCTATCTATCTATCTATCTATCTAGAGAGAGAGAGAGAGAGGAGTCATATGGCATTAAATAAAGAAACCAAATAAACACACACACACACACACACACACACACACACACACACACATATATATATATGCATGTTATGTTGTGTCGTATTAATTATAAAAAGTTTGTTAATGTTATGTTCTGTGATGATCAACCGAACCAAATTTGGAGATTAATAAAATTTTTCATATTTTTGTATTATTACTTCTGTGAGAAGAATAACTGCCGATTCTAACATTAACAAATATTTACGTTATATCAAACTCAAACGTTACATTGTTACTAACAATAACATAATATAAAAACAAACATTCCTTTTAATTCCTACCATTGAAAATGTTATGTAATATAGTGAAACATGTTCGGTAAAAAATAAACATCCTTTACCCAAATTTTTCCAATTTGTCATTAATACTACACAACATACTGTCGGAAATATATATTTCCATATCATACACAAATATGTATATATATATATATATATATATATATATATATATATATATATATATATATATATATATATATATATATTTCTTTAAGAAAAAACAACGAAACCAATCACAAAGGATTATAAATTTATTTCCATCCTGTTACGCATTTTTGAAATTTCCAAAAACACGAAAAAAAAAATTAACAGGACTTCTTCAGCTGAAGAAGTCCTGTTAATTTTTTTTTTCGTGTTTTTGGAAATTTCAAAAATGCGTAACAGGATGGAAATAAATTTATAATCCTTTGTGATTGGTTTCGTTGTTTTTTCTTAAAGAAATTATTGCTCTGTACTATTGGTACATTGAGCTCTTTACCAGGAAAATTTGAATATTCATTCATGAATAATTTCTTGTCCTGATGGAACTACTCGAAACTCCAGTTTAACTGGACTAAGTATACACACACACACACACACACACACACACACACACACACACACACACACACACACACACACACACACACATATATGTATATATATATATATATATATATATATATATATATATATCCTGCTACACAAAAAGTTGCATTTTATAACCTTTGGGATATTAGTTCTTTAGTATTTTAAATGATCAAATGTTTGGCATCCCATTTTATCCCACAAATATTCATATTTTGAACTATTATATTCTTTTGTTTCAACTTTCAATTGAAGTATTTTAAGAAATAATATTTGGTCCTCAGTAATAGAGAAAAATTCAATAATTGTCGGTCACCACTTGCCCAGTTCCATTTAAAAACTCAAGTTGTATAGCTGCCAGTACTTTGCTTGGTATAGTCTTTATTCTTGATTTTGAAGAATTAACAAACCTCCGGCTAATATTCCTGCTGATACGAAAATGTAAATCATATTAGAAACGTGGGTAGCATAATGATTATTATTGTAGAAAATGGAATCGTAAGGGCTGTAAAAAAAAATCGACTGCATCTCTGCGGAGGGGTAAGATTCCTCAACGATTGTCCTGAATAAGACACTAAATAATCTGATGGTGGGATTTGAGTAATACGGGAGCTTTGGGGAATACGAATTACCCTTTCATTGCCTTTACTCCCAGGTCCACTCGGATCCGGAGTGGTAGCACGTGATAGCGTCCTATCTATGGGTTAAAAGAACAAACAACTGACCGATGTTAAATTGTGACTGTTATATAGCAATACTTGAAACCATTTAACTGTATGCAAAAAAGAGCTCACAATCATTTAAAAATGTTATACACAAAATATGTTTACAAATCATATATACTTAATATATATGTATAAAGATGATTTGGCATTGAATAACCTACAAGGGTTGGTTTGCCATTAACCCAAACCCAACCAAATGATATATATGTAATATATAGGTATAAAGATGATTTGCATTGAATAACCTACAAGGGTTGGTTTGCCATAAACCCCAACCTAACCAAATCATATATATGTAATATATATGTATAAAGATGATTGGGCATTAAAAAAACTACAATGGTTGGTTTGCCATAAACCCCAAACCAACCAAATCCTATATATGTAATATATATGTATAAAGATGGTTTGGCATTGAATAACCTACAAGGGTTGGTTTGCCATAAACCCCAACCCAACCAAATCATATATATGTAATATATATGTATAAAGATGATTTGGCATTGAATAACCTACAAGGGTTGGTTTGCTATAAACCCCAACCCAACCAAATCATATATATGTAATATATATGTATAAAGATGATTTGGCATTAAAAAACCTACAAGGGTTGGTATGCCATAAACCCCAACCCAACCAAATCATATATATGTAATATATATGTATAAAGATGATTTGGCATTAAAAAACCTACAAGGGTTGGTTTGCCATAAACCCCAACCCAACCAAATCATATATATGTAATATATATGTATAAAGATGATTTGGCATCGAATAACCTACAAGGGTTGGTTTGCCATAAAACACAACCCAACCAAATCATATATATGTAATATATATGTATAAAGATGATTTGGCATTAAAAAACCTACAAGGGTTGGTTTGCCATAAACCCCAACCCAACCAAATCCTATATATGTGATATATATGTATAAAGATGATTTGGCATTGAATAACCTACAAGGGTTGGTATGCCATGAAACCCAAACAAACCAAATCATATATACTTAATATATATGTATAAAGATGATTTGGCATTGAATAACCTACAAGGGTTGGTATGCCATAAATCCCAACCCAACCAAATCATATATATGTAATATACATGTATAAAGATGATTTGGCATTGAATAACCTACAAGGGTTGGTTTGCCATGAACCTCAACCCAACCAAATCCTATATATGTAATATATATGTATAATGATGATTTGGCATTGAATAACCTACAAGGGTTGGTATGCCATAAACCCCAACCCAACCAAATCATATATATGTAATATATATGTATAAAGATGATTTGGCATTGAATAACCTACAAGGGTTGGTTTGCCATAAACCCCAACACAACCAAATCATATATACTTAATATATATGTATAAAGATGATTTGGCATTGAATAACCTACAAGGGTTGGTTTGCCATAAACCCCAACCCAAGCAAATCATATATAATTAATATATATGTATAAAGATGATTTGGCATTGAATAACCTACAAGGGTTGGTTTGCCATAAACCCCAACCCAACCAAATCATATATATGTAATATATATGTATAAAGATGATTTGGCATTAAAAAAACTACAAGGGTTGGTATGCCATAAACCCCAACCCAACCAAATCATATATATGTAATATATATGTATAAAGATGATTTGGCATTGAATAACTTACAAGTGTTGGTTTGCCATAAACCCCAACCAAACAAAATCATATATATGTAATATATATGTATAAAGAGGATTTGGCATTGAATAACCTACAAGGGTTGGTTTGCCATAAACCCCAACCCAACCAAATCATATATATGTAATATATATGTATAAAGATGATTTGGCATTGAATAACCTACAATGGTTGGTATACCATAAACCCCAACCCAACCAAATCATATATATGTAATATATATGTATAAAGATGATTTGGCATTAAAAAAACTACAAGGTGTGGTATGCCATAAAACACAACCCAACCAAATCATATATATGTAATATATATGTATAAAGATGATTTGGCATTGAATAACTTACAAGTGTTGGTTTGCCATAAACCCCAACAAAAAAAAAATCATATATATGTAATATATAAGTATAAAGAGGATTTGGCATTGAATAACCTACAAGGGTTGGTTTGCCATAAACACCAACCCAATCAAATCCTATATATGTAATATAGATATATAAAGATGATTTGGCATTAAAAAACCAACAATGGTTGGTTTGCCATAAACCCCAACCCAACCAAATCCTATATATGTAATATATATGTATAAAGATGATTTGGCATTGAATAACCTACACGGGTTGGTATGCCATAAAGTCCAACCCAACCAAATCATATATATGTAATATATATGTATAAAGATGATTTGGCATTAAAAAACCTACAAGGGTTGGTATACCATAAAACCAAACCCAACCACATCATATATATGTAATATATATGTATAAAGATGATTTGGCATTGAATAACCTACAAGGGTTGGTTTGCCATAAAACCCAAACCAACCAAATCATATATATATAATATATATGTATAAAGATGATTAGTCATTGAATAACCTACAAGGGTTGGTATACCATAAAACCCAACCCAACCAAATCATATATATATGTAATATATATGTATAAAGATGATTTGGCATTGAATAACCTACAAGGGTTAGTTTGCCATATACCCCAACCTAACCAAATCATATATATGCAATATATATGTATAAAGATGATTTGGCATTGAATAACCTACAAGTGTTGGTTTGCCATAAACCCCAACCAAACCAAATCATATATATGTAATATATATGTATAAAGATGATTTGAAATTGAATAACCTACACGGGTTGGTTTGCCATAAACCCCAACACAACCAAATCATATATATGTAATATATATGTATAAAGATGATTTGGAATTGAATAACCTACAAGGGTTGGTATGCCATAAAACCCAAACCAACCAAATCATATATACTTAATATATATGTATAAAGATGATTTGGCATTGAATAACCTACAAGGGTTGGTATGCCATAAATCCAAACCCAACCAAATCATATATATGTAATATATATGTATAAAGATGATTTGGCATTGAATAACCTACAAGGGTTGGTTTGCCATAAGCCACAACCCAACCAAATCCTATATATGTAATATATATGTATAAAGATGATTTGGCATTGAATAACCTACAAGGGTTGGTATGCCATAAACCCCAACCCAACCAAATCATATATATGTAATATATATGTATAAAGATGATTTGGCATTGAATAACCTACACGGGTTGGTTTGCCATAAACCCCAACCCAACCAAATCATATATATGTAATATATATGTATAAAGATGATTTGGCATTGAATAACCTACAAGGGTTGGTTTGCCATAAACCCCAACCCAACCAAATCCTATATATGTAATATATATGTATAAAGATGATTTGGCATTGAATAACCTACAAGGGTTGGTTTGCCATAAACCCCAACCCAACCAATTCATATATATGTAATATATATGTATAAAGATGATTTGGCATTGAATAACCTACAAGGGTTGGTTTGCCATAAAACCCAAACCAACTAAATCATATATATATAATATATATGTATAAAGATGATTAGTCATTGAATAACCTACAAGGGTTGGTATACCATAAAACCCAACCCAACCAAATCATATATATATGTAATATATATGTATAAAGATGATTTGGCATTGAATAACCTACAAGGGTTAGTTTGCCATATACCCCAACCTAACCAAAACATATATACTTAATATATATGTATAAAGATGATTTGGCATTGAATAACCTACAAGGGTTGGTTTGCCATAAACCCCAACCCAACCAAATCATATATATGTAATATATATGTATAAAGATGATTTGGCATTGAATAACCTACAAGGGTTGGTTTGCCATAAAACCCAAACCAACCAAATCATATATATATAATATATATGTATAAAGATGATTAGTCATTGAATAACCTACAAGGGTTGGTATACCATAAAACCCAACCCAACCAAATCATATATATATGTAATATATATGTATAAAGATGATTTGGCATTGAATAACCTACAAGGGTTAGTTTGCCATATACCCCAACCTAACCAAAACATATATACTTAATATATATGTATAAAGATGATTTGGCATTGAATAACCTACAAGGGTTGGTTTGCCATAAACCCCAACCCAACCAAATCATATATATGTAATATATATGTATAAAGATGATTTGGCATTGAATAACCTACAAGGGTTGGTTTGCCATAAAACCCAAACCAACCAAATCATATATATATAATATATATGTATAAAGATGATTAGTCATTGAATAACCTACAAGGGTTGGTATACCATAAAACCCAACCCAACCAAATCATATATATATGTAATATATATGTATAAAGATGATTTGGCATTGAATAACCTACAAGGGTTAGTTTGCCATATACCCCAACCTAACCAAAACATATATACTTAATATATATGTATAAAGATGATTTGGCATTGAATAACCTACAAGTGTTGGTTTGCCATAAACCCCAACCAAACCAAATCCTATATATGTAATATATGTATAAAGATGATTTGGCATTGAATAACCTACAAGGGTTGGTTTGCCATAAACCCCAAACCAACCAAATCATATATATGTAATATATATGTATAAAGATGATTTGGAATTGAATAACCTACAAGGGTTGGTATGCCATAAAACCCAAACCAACCAAATCATATATACTTAATATATATGTATAAAGATGATTTGGCATTGAATAACCTACAAGGGTTGGTATGCCATAAATCCCAACCCGACCAAATCATATATATGTAATATATATGTATAAAGATGATTTGGCATTGAATAACCTACAAGGGTTGGTTTGCCATAAACCACAACCCAACCAAATCATATATATATGTAATATATATGTATAAAGATGATTTGGCATTGAATAACCTACAAGGGTTGGTATGCCATAAACCCCAACCTAACCAAATCATATATATGTAATATATATGTATAAAGATGATTTGGCATTGAATAACCTACAAGGGTTGGTTTGCCATAAACCCCAACCAAACCAAATCATATATACTTAATAAATATGTGTAAAGATGATTTGTCATTGAATAACCTACAAGGGTTGGTTTGCCATAAACCCCAACCCAACCAAATCCTATATATGTAATATATATGTATAAAGATGATTTGGCATTGAATAACCTACAAGGGTTGGTTTGCCATAAACCCCAACCCAACCATATCATATATACTTAATATTTATGTATAAAGATGATTTGGCATTGAATAACCTACATGGGTTGTTTTGCCATAAATTAGGGATTGAACACGATTCGACCGGAGAAGTATACATATTGGTCCTTAAATTTTTTTTTCTGTTTAGTATTTTTTTCTCAATCATCAGAAGCCCAGTCATTGGAGGTTGTAGAATACGTCAACTGTATCTCTACAGTAGAGTAAGCCACCCCTAAGTCTCCTGGATAAGACACTAAACCATAAAAGTTACCTAAAAACTACTGGTTTACAGTTTATATATACATATATATATATATATATATATATATATATAAAGAGTAAATAAAGGATTGTAATCTGACAATATGTCGGAAAACTGATAACAACGATCCAAGTGGAAGGAATGATTTATTAACGGGTCGACATTCATATTTTCCCCTAGGTTTTTGTATTTCACATTTCTAAACATCCATCGTTAACTTAAAATTATTAATATCACCCCTCATGGTCCTGATGATGGTTCAGTAGAACCGAAACGCTATAGTGTCGACCCGTTAATAAATCATTCCTTCCACTTGGATCGTTGTTATCAGTTTATATATATATATATATATATATATGAATTTTTCATCTTAAAAACATCAGATGGAAAAATATTTTATTTACTATTTTCACTTTTTGTTTTTAATTTTTGGAAGATCCTTGATGGCGCCCTTAGGCACATTTAGAGCTGGCTCGAGGTGATGTGCTGAGAGGCACCATCAAAGATCTTCACCCACTTCAAAAAGTAAAAAAAAAAAAAAAAAGAAAGAAAGAAAGAAAGAAAGAAAAAAGAAGAAAAAGTAAAAATAAATAAAATATTTTTTCAATCTGACATTTTAAAGATGAAAACGAGGAGCTTTATATACGCGAGGATCCTAAAATAAGTTTCCAGACTTTTTTCGTATGGGCACTTTTATTGATAGTACACACATGAAACTCGAGTCCTCTTCGAAGTAATCGCCTCCGGCTGCAATGCACTTGTTGTACCGTTACAACAACTTCTGGAAGGTCCCATGGAAGTCCTCTTGTGTGAGCATGTTAATGACCTTCGTCACAGCCTCTTTCATCTCCTCAAATATCTCATAACGACAGCCTCTGAGCTTAGGGAATTACCAAAAGTAACAGGGAACAAGATCTCGGCTATAGGGACGGTGAGGAACTGTCTTGATGCCCATTTTGGTCAAATAGTCGGTGACAAGGATGGAGTTGTCGACTGGTGCATTGTCCTGGTGGAAATGCCATTGACCCGATTTGAAGAGTGCTGGCCTCTTGCGACGGAATCTCTTCCTGAACTCCCTTAAAAACTCAACATAGTATCCCTAAGCCTAACTCTAACCCTTTGGCCAATCAACTCTGCTGTATTGACTTCCTTACTCCTCCCCCCCATCATCCCTCACAGACTCCCTGCCTTCCTTGAATCTCTTATGCCACTCAAAAACTCAGGCTCGATTCATGCAAGATGGTCGAAAAGCAGTCTGAAGCATTCCATACGTTTCTGTAGCATTTTTTCCAAGTTTAAAACAGAATTTTATAGCATATCATTTTTCAAAGTGTCATCACGTCCAGATTGTATTTTTGAAATTGACCAGCTGTGACAATCAGGCTTTAGTAAGGTGTATTCCAATTGTTGCTCTAGTTGTTCATTTGACCCTGAAATCATAAAAATTAGTCTGTCATCTCATGTATAGCAATAACATACTGAATTGTCAAGAGTCTACAACAATTTTAAATGCCTGTACAAAAAAAAAAAAAAATTCTGGAAACTTATTGAATGCACCACGTATATATATATATATATATATATGTATATAATGCCGGCCCATTGGCATAATACATAGAGAGTTAGAGTGTTTTCCAATGGTCTGGAAGACCAGAACACAATTTCAGGTCGAGTCATACCAAAGACTCAAAAAATGTTACTTAATGTCCCCTTGTTTAACACTCAGCATTATAAAGTACAGATCAAGGGTAAGTGGAGTAATCCAGGGAAAAGAGTAGCGCCCTCCCTTTGACTTCGGTGTAGTAGTAATTGACTAGGAAGCATTCGGGTCACCCTCATCCACGGTCTGTCAACTTACTATATATATATATATATAGTACCGGAACAGCGACAAATATTTGAATGATTATTACTTGAAAAATGCATGTATGTTTACGAAATTTTCCAAAAATATCCTTGGAACATATATGTATTTATTACATATAAAGTTTTCTAGATTTTTTTACAGTAAATTAATAGTGAACTAAAAAATAAAAATATACATTTTGCCCTGGCCAAAAGTTAAGGAACACTGTTGAATTATAGTAATCTAAGTAATTTTTAAACAACTTGATTGCTAATTTTGATTAATAGTCAACTGTCATACATCGGTGGAACTATTTTTAAGCAAGGTAGAGGCGAAAGCACATAATTGTTTAACTCGAGAAGAAAAAAGTTCGTTTTAGGAAATGATGAAGAAGGCAAATCATATTCCAAAATTGTTGGCATTATATGAAGGCCAAAAAGCGTTGCTAATCGTGTAATCAGTAGAGTTAAGGCTGACAAGACACTTCAACCAAAACTGAGAACTGGCAGGGCTCTTATGACAACCAAACGGGAAAATCGGATGATTGTTAAAATGTCTTTAAAAGACCGTTTCGATACAACAACGTCTATTTCTTGTATATTTTGTGAGCAAACAGGACAGCCAATCTCTAGAAAAAACTGTTTCTCGTAGGTTAAATTAGGAAAAATTAATGGCTCGGATTCCATGTCGCAAAACATTGATTTCAAAGAAAAATCAAAAGGTTCGTCTTGACATCGCCACAGAACATATCGTTTGGACAGAGGAACAATGGAATATGGTTCACTTTTGTGGTGAATCTAAATTCAACTTGTTTGGATCTGATGGTAAAAGGTTTGTAAAACGTTAAAATGGGGAACGCTTATCTCCTCAATGCGTTAAGAAAACTGTGAAATTCGGAGGGGAGTGTAATGGTGTTGGGGATGATTGCTTCAGTTGGAGTAGGACCCATTGTTCGTTTTCACGGTAATATTAATGCCAGTATTTGTAAAAAAAAACTTCTTCGCCAGCATGCTCTTCCACATTTTCGCAAATGGACAGTTGAAACTCCAATATTTATGCAAGACAACGCCTTGCCATAAAGCTAAAACTATGTTCAGTTTTCTTGAAGAGGAAGGAATAGCTGTTATGAAGTGGCCATCACAAATCCCAGATATGAATCCTTTAGGGAATGTATGGAAAATCTTAGGAGAAAAAGATTAGAATAGAAATCCTCAAAATATTGATGATTCATGGGGTTTTCTGAAACAAGAATGGAAAGTATTGCTACCACCTTTTGTAAGAAGTTAATTGGCTCATTTAGTCGAAGATGCAATGAATTCACTTAATATTGAATTTTTCTTTAATTTATATATTGATCTAACAAGGATTTATGATGCGTTCCTTAACTTTTTACCTGGGCAAAATATATATTTTTTTGTTTTTTAGTTGATTATTGATTTACTGTAAATATAAATTTAGAAAACTTTATATGTAATAAATGCATATATGTTCCAAGTATATTTTGTTAAAGTTTCATAAATGTATATGCAAATCTTTTCAAGTAAAAATCATTTAAATATTTGTTGTTGTTCTATTCCTTAACTTTTGGCCGCTACTATACATACATATATATATATATATATATATAGAGAGAGAGAGAGAGTGAGAGACTGTGTGTGTGTGTTTCTCTAAATATTCTTTAAAACATTTTCTTGCCCAGGGTGTCAGGAACCATAGCCTGTCTAGCCACACTGAAGAGTTGTGACACAACGAAACAGTTTGTCTGTGGATGACAATATATATGCTCCCCTACCCCTGTGGAGTTGAGCTCTCTTGCGAAGGAAGTAAATGGTTGCCATTAGCGTAAAGCAAGGCTCTTCAAATGAATTGAGCTCTCGGTAGCCGTTAAGCGGATATATGTAAACAAAACAAATGTGATACATAAGCGTTTAAATTTCCTTCGCTTGCGCTGGTTTCCTCGTGGCTGAGTGGTAGAATCTTGGATTGGCGTTTGAGTCAGCCAGGTTTCGATCCCAGCTTCGGAAATCTTGCCTGTCTAGTCACACTGAAGAGTTGTGATACAACGAAACAGTCTGTCTGTGGGTGACTATATATATATAAGGATTTAGCATTAAATTACCCAGAAGGGTTCATATGCTATAAAACACATAACCAACCAAAATAGACAATTGGACACGTCGCTAAGTTGGGGGTTAATAGATATCACTGTTTCATTGCAAATCGAAACCTTTTGTTTAAAGTAGAAAGGATTTGGAGATTTTCACGAAACTAAGGAGCTAAGATATGATCTGTGGTCCAATTAATAGCCACAGAAAATATGGTAGCCAGAGTTGGAATCGTCTTTGAGTTTGGAAATGACAGACAAACAGGCAAAAAAGATATATGCTGAATTATGCAGGGTGTGACAGAAATACCTCCCACATTTTAACATATCAACTGGGTGGTGGAAGTGAACTTAGGCAACTGGCAATAATCGCTCCATCTAGCAAATGTCTAACTTTTGTTTTTTTAGAGACGATCAGTCATGATCATGACTTGGACTGGTGCACACCGTGTGTTTGCTGTTGAAACGTATGTTTTTAAACAACTGAATCTGTAATTGATACACTGGGGTTTTCGTTCTCGTTTCTTGTTACATCGGGATGATGCTGTTCCGATTTTCAATCCTTAGCAGCATCAAATTTTCCATCCGAAACAGAATCTTTTCGACATAACATAAAATAAGCACGAAAATGATGTAGTAATTACAGATTCAGTACTCTTAAAAAACCTTTCAACATTAAACTCACATTGTTCACCGGTCCTACACATGGTTGGTTGCATAGTCGGCTGGAGCTGTAGAAAACACCGGCTGCATCTCTGCAGAGGGGTAAGACTCCCTGTTCCCAACGTGTGTCCTGGATATGACACTAAACCATCTCATGGTGAGGTTCCAGTACTGCTCGAGCTTTGGAGAATGTGGAATACTCCTTCATTGCCATTACTCCCAGGTCCACTCTAGCCCAAAGTAGTGGTAGCACCTGATAGGGTCCTATTTATGGGTCAAATAGAACTAAACTGTGTACTTATGCTAAACTGAATTGCACGAAATAGAACTGTTTTGAAATCTAAACTACGTACTAATGTTAAACTGAATTACTTGAAATAAGAATGTTTTGATTTTTAAACTGCGTACTTATGCTAAACTAATTATTTTTAAATTCGAACTGTTTTGACATTTAATTGTGTGTAAGTAAAATCTATCCAAATACTAAACTGAATTGGTTGAATAAAAACTGTTTGACAAAACTGAATAGCTTGAAATAGAAATGTTTTTGACGATTAAAGTGTGTACTCACGCTAAACTGAATTGATTATTTGTATAAAAATGAATATGGCGTTAAATAACCAACAAAGGTTGATATGCCATAAAACCCAACCAACCAACCTCCCCATGGTTGGAATTGATCATGCCTGAAGAAAAAATGGTAAGATTTTTGCGGGATGGAGCTACCATTACCATTTGCCTAGGTTTATTTGCTCTACACAGGTGATAGTTTAAAATGTGCTAGATATTTCTGTTTGCGACCATACTATTGGTCGTCATCAGGGGTCGTGTAGTTTGAGTTGATTGTTGGAGTTTTATTGTTTTAATTGAAAACGTTTCAATTGACAACTTTAAAACAAAACGCCACAAATAATTAAAACAATAAAACTCAAACTGTCAACTCTAACTACACGACCCCAGATGACATCCAAAAGTATGGCCGAAAGTGGTTGGGCAAACGATATGGGACAACTTCTTTACCAGCTGAATCCCGAAAAATAAGGTGAAAATTACTATTAAAAACAATAAACAAACAGTGTTCCATCGACTTTGATAAAATTTGTCTTAATAACAACTTACTGCCTTTATATTCATTCTTCAATATATATATATATATATATATATATATATATATATATATATATATATATATATATATATATATATATATATATATATGTTTAAAAACCAGAAATTTAGAAATAGTATTCAGTTTCCATAATATATCTATTTCGCCTATTTAAGTTCGTCAGATTGAATTGAAAATTCTTGTTTTTTAAACAAAAATATATATTTTTGCTCTACAAGTATATTTTGTATTAAATAACCGTTCATTGAGCACTCTTCCTTTGGATATTCTGTCCTTATTTACTTGATATATACACACACACACACACACACACACACACATATATATATATATATATATATATATATATGAAGCAGATTCCCTTATAGGCATGCTTTATTGAAAATGACAGACAAGGTTTTAAGGTTTAGCTTTTTATTCAGCTTTTTTCTTGTGGTCGAGATGGTTAGAGGTAGTTTTCAAGCAGTTCTTAAATTGCCTCCAACCACAGTTGTAACGTCTCGTTTGCCAAAAAGAAAAGCTGACTAAAAAGTTAAACTCTAAATCCTTGTCTGCCATTTTCAATAAAGACACACACACACACACACACACACACATATATATATATGAGAAAATATAAAGGGATAAAAAAAAGTATAAGGTCTTCAGCGGATGATTTTATATGTAGGCATATTTACCAACGGTAAACGTTTCGCTTTTTCGACCTTCATCAGAGCGTGTAAGTATTCAAATGAAGCAAAAAAGATGTGAAAGTTTTAAAACATTCTATTTCTGCTGGTAGCGTTCGGTTTCAAATTTGTCTTATGTAATCAGCGTTTAAAAATTTATTTATATATAAAAAATCCGTAATCTATCTATCTATCTATCTATCTATCTATCTATCTATGTTAGTATTTATATTATTTAATCCATATCTACTTTTATAAACATTCCATAATATATCTATCCGTATTTATCAGCGTTAATCTTTTTATCTGTTTAATTCGATTATATATCTATTCATCCCTCAGAATATATGTAAACGATGAAGCCCAATTATTTTAAACAGATTTAAATTTTGTAATTTTTCATTACAAATGTGACCAAATAAGAAGAAAATTAAAAAAAACCCATTCTCTGATAGTATTGTGGTTTGAAATCATACTAGATTCAACCACTTTCTGGCGTTTTTTATTAGGTATGTTAACTAACATCTTGGAATCTTTAAAATTAAAGCTGTGATTACTTTTTAAATTATGCTTGACTAAACTATAACTTATGTCTGCTCTTTTAAAATCTTTTCTGTGATCGTAAATTCGTTTATCAATATAGCAAGTTTCCTTCACATATCTTTTATTACAATCCAGACATGGAATTTCATAAACGCTTGCTTTGGATTCAATGTGGGTATTGTTATTTTAATCATTGATTAAATTTCTGTCTTTGAAGAGTTGGTTATTATAAGTTTTTCCGATGATGTTTTGGGTTTAATTGTTGGGTAAAATGATTTATTTACGTAATACATTTTTATTTGAAAAATTATTGTCTTGAATTTCGGTACATTTTCATACAGTCGGATTTATTTTCACTTTTCCCTATATATATATATATATATATATATATATATATATATATATATATATATATATATATATATATATAGGCATGTTTGATTAAATAATAGACACATTTTGTCTATATGATTTTTATTAAGATCCTTTCAAGTTTGCTGATAAGTGACTTTGTTTTAGGTTGTAATTGGTTGATGAATTTACCAAAATTGTTCCGAGTGCTTTCGGATCTTTCATAGGTCATCATCAGGTGTTGTTTGCATGTGTAAAGAGTGTTTTTTAAAAAAATGTTTTTTGTTTTTTTTTATAACATTACAAAATGACGTAAACATAAAGTTGGATAAAACTGAGACGTCGATGACATCAAACGAATTTAAAACAGGACAAAAATAGAATATTATCAAGTAAATAGAATATTAAAACAAAAAGACTAAAGGGTTTCAAAACATTGTCGCTATTTTCAAAGTTAATTCTATTAATTCTAGGATTTTTTGTTTTAATATGTAGGGCTTCTAGGATTTGTAGTCGTAGCTTATTAATTTCGTGTGCTATTATAGTGGTGTTTTCAACAAGAATTTTTCAAAATTTGGATTTGGGAATAGAGTAGGTTTTAAGATGTAAGGCTATGGAGCTAGAATCATTAAGGTGCATTGTAAGACATCCTTAAAGTAGTGGTAAGACCAACGTACAAATTATTTTCGTTGGAGACACAGTATCACTAGGGACATTTGAAGATATATACGACGTTTGTCCAATCAAGAAGTTCAATGGAGGGGGAAGAGATATTGGAAATAATTGGGTTGGAAGTTTTAAATTTGTTGTAGTGAATGATAAGTCTTATTTTTTTGGTTGGATCAGTAGGGAGAACATTTTTTGAATAAGGTTTTTTAATATAATCTAATTTATAATATTAGGAAATTGTTTTTTGTAGAAAGATCCGAAAGCGTTCGGGACAATTTTGGTAAATTCATTTACCAATTCCAAATTAAAACCAAGACACTTATCAAGAAACTTGAAAGGATCTTAATAAAATTATATAGACAAAATGTGTCTTTATCATTTAATCAAACATGCTTAAATGAAAGACTGCGGTCCAACTACACACACATGCACATACATACATATATACATATGAATAACTGGTTACTTTATGCACTTGGCCAGCTGTAATGTAAAAGAATTTCTTAAATGAAAAATGTCAGAGAACTGAAAATGGCTTACAGAGTTTAAATACTTATGCTGTCAAGACAATCATATCGAATTCAAATAACTTTTAAACAGATCTTTTTGACTCATAGACAGGAACCAAGCAGATACTACCACTCCGGGTCAGAGTAGACTTGGGAATAATAGCAATGAAAGTCTACTCCACACTTCCGCAAACTGGAGCCTCACAATTAGATGGAGTTTTGTGTCATACCCAGAACACCCTTTTTGGGGGGAAATGTCTTTTTTACCCCTCTGCAGAAGATACAGTCAGCATATTATTAGTCCATTCGATCGGGTGACACAAAGAAAAATGACTTGGCCCCTCATCATCTAAACGTGATGTGAAGTTAATTTTCTATGATAATTCTTATAACATTTTTTTCGTTTCACCGCATCTTCTACTCGTACCCCACGGGTTCACAATACCCAAGCAATGCGTCTGCCAATGATTGCGAAAGTAATCAGAAGATAATTTCTAGCACTTATTTTAAAATCGAAGATAAAATCATTTTTGATTTGATAGAAATGACTAAAGAACAATGGGTACCCCCCACCAAAAAAAAAAAACAAAAACAAAAAACAAATAAAATGTTGAAGCCGACGGTTTTGTGAAAATTATGAAAAACGGCGGGTGAAAGAAAAAGTAAAAAGAAAGAAAAAAGAAAAAAATCGAATTTAATTTTACTCATTTCTAAGAGAACACCTTAAACACATCTTCTGTTTCTGCCTTTTTCATTCATTCATTTTTTCTGTCTTTTCTTCTTTGAGTTTTAACACATTAAGTGGTACCCTCTAATTCATACATTTTGCTCCTTTCTTCGACTATTTGCCGATAGCCAATGGTTTTTTTTTCTTTCTCTATTATCTTTTCAATGATCACCGATTCTTTCGTCTGGCTAGACACAAAAATATCAATGATTGATCAGCAAAAAAAAAAAAAAAAAAAAAAAAATGACAAAAGTAGCATGCACATATCTTACCATGGGAAAACTATCTATCTATCTATCTATCTATCTATCTATCTATCTGTTACTATTTTATGTTTTAAACGAAAGGGTTAAATTTGCAGTGAAAGTATAATGCTAAATTGTAAACTTTAGTTCAATCAGGTGAGCTAAACCAAATCTATCTATCTATCTATCTATCTATCTATCTATCTATCTATCTATATATATATATATATATATATATATATATATGATTAAAAACTTTTTAAGACATATAAAATCTTAAAATTTTAGTTATTTACTAAGCTTTTGGCTTAGATGTGGCATAAGGCCGAATGAATGGGGCACCCAATGAGAAAAATTTTAAACTTTTACACACAAACATACACCCACACACCTATATATGTATATGTGTTCACATGCGCGTGTTTGTGTAAACGCTAAAAAAAAAATTTACTCGGCTTTGAAGAGCATCTCTTTCTGAACTTCATATATGAAAGAAAGTTTCACTTGTAGTGTGTAATTGTCAGGCTAACAATAGCCCTATTTACGTTAGATAAATAATGAGAATAGAACAATGCGAATATACTCTTTGACATCTTCAAAGATAAACAGTATTGTTGCTTCTCTGGCTTTTGCTGGAATTTGGACGGAAGACAACACCAGTCTCTCATATTTTACTTATGACTATTTTTTCGATGAAGTTTTTTCGATGATTATTAATATTGAAAATAGGAGGTGCCTGTAGTGTAATGGTTATCATCGTAGGAAATGGACACGGCGACACGAGTTCAAATCCTGGACGAGACTGATTGCATTTCACATAGCACTAATACCCTTGAGAAAGGTATGAATCCAATTATTCTCCCTCCAGCTATGGGTAAATAGTAGGGCAGACTGGGCTCTTCAGCCTTGTTGAGGCAACTAGTCTAGGAGAAGGAAAACCCTGAATTTAAACCTGTTAAACTCCGCTTAAAAATTGACCTTGTGTCATATCCTGCCCGGGCGGAGGGGTTGGGTAAATATGATTAATATTGAAAATAAAAATGTCGAATGAATTTTAGATTATTTTGTATTTGTTCTGACGCCTTTTTTTCTTTCTCCCTCTAATTTTAAAACCGGGTTTGATTGCTATCATCATCATCATCATCATCATCATCATCATCATCATCAAGGCACAATGACAATACGGATCCCCTTAACTCTTGCCATTCGTCCCAATCAGTCATCGCTTTTAGCAAGTCCTATTGACGGTATCTCGAGTCAGCACAAGAGCTTTTGAATGTAAGTTTTTGTTTGTGTGTCCATGTGAAGAAGTTCATAGAAATACGTCACTTATGTCGTTGTCCTAACTTCCTCGGTAGAGCCCAGCATGTCTTACTGGTCTTACTTGGATAGTTTGGGAGATGGGAAGTAAGTGGCCATACAGTTGCTATTTTGTTGGGTTTTGCTTCTAGGATTTGTTCAAAACAACACACAGCGTCCATGTGTAGTTCCCATATAGCTTTCTTTCAAAGTGTTCCGTTAAAGTCCAAGTCGTGCAACCATACAGTAGTACTGACATGGCTATAGTTCGGAAAAAATCCCGTATTGTTTTATCAGAGAGATAAGATTTAACCTCTCTATAGCAATCTATATCTTACCTATGCGTATGTTGATATCGCTTTCAGTAGATGAGATATTGCTGCCGATCTGGTCGACTAATTTCAGATACTAGCCATTTTATGAAGAGACGGTACCATCTTGATTAAAATACATGAACTGTTTCGTCTCGGTTCAAGTAGAGACCGATGCCTCTTGCTGCTTGCTTCAGTTTATACAGCAGAGATTCGGTTAGGGAAGATGTATTTGCAAGAAGTGCTAGATAATTTGCGTCGTCTGTGTCAATAATAGTTTCTGCTGGATATCATACATTTCTTGCTTTTGTATAGTGCTGTTCTAAAGGCATGAAAAACTGACACCCATTTACAAAAGATAATTCATTTACAGTTTCATTGATATTTCATAAAAAAAAAAATACATGATAAAAAAGAAGACAAACTGAAAAAAGGTTCAAAATAAAATTATTTCTTTGATTAGATATACGAGGGACATTTTATAAATAAGTGGTATCTATCTATCTATCTATCTATCTATCTATCTATCTATCTATCTATCTATCTATCTATTCTTCTTTATCTATCTATCTATCTATCTATTCTTCTTTTTCTATCTATCTATCTATCTATCTATCTATCTATCTATCTATCTATCTATCTATCTATTCTTCTTTTTCTATCTATCTATGTATCTATCTATCTATCTATCTATCTCACTCTTCTTATACTTTTTCTTTCTGTATATATTTCTGCCTCTCACTCGATGCGTTCATGTGTGTCTGTGTTCATTATCTATCAATCTATCTATCTATCTATCTATCTATGAGAGTCATTTCATAAATAAGAGAATTTTTTTAAAAAGCAAAATAACTTTTTCCGATTTTTTCCCTATAAATATAAAGCCTGCGTTCATTGGAATTGGTTTATAGCAAAAATCATTTTATTCTCGCAAAAATATTTCTTTTAAGGCTATTCAAAAAGGCCTTAAATCATACAGAGTTCTCCAGACTTGAACAGAGATCTGTCATCAAATATTTAGTGGTTGAGAAGTGTAAACTATGTGAAATTTACAGAAGAGTCTGTGATGTGAACTGAGAAGTTTGTTTTAATCAAAAATTGAAAGACAGTCCTTAGAGATGAAACTCATTGACTCTCCGGTAAAGAAATTGTTCCTGGCACAACGGTCAGTTATGAAGATCATGCTGATATATCTTCTTGGAAATGAAAGGATCAATCACTATTCATTTCTTTGAAAAAGGCGCAACTGTAAACAGTGCATCCTATTGCTAACACGTTAGGAAATAATTCATCTTATTTATTGAACGACTCTTGTATATTCTACAGAATCTTTTTTCCCTCGTAGCGTAAAACTGTGCCGGAAGAAGTCGTGCTGAGAAGTTCTCGGCTCAACCAAAAGAAAATGGTCTTTTACTTCATAATTTTTTATTCAGAGTATTAGAGAAACTTTATGAACGCAGTACCAAGTGGCTTGAACTCATGAGATGAATATGTAGAATCACCGTACATGGCTTTAAATCGTTCTCTTCATGGTAGGCTATGTATTGATCCAACTTCTCCATGTACAGGGTGTGGGACAAAGTCAATTTAAGCGGGGTAGGTGATTGAATTCAGAGTTCTCCTCCTTCTCCTTGACTGGTTACCTTACCAAGAGTAAAAATCCAGTCTACCCTACAATTTACTCATAGTTGAATGAAAAAATGAGGGATTCACGCTTTCCCCCGGTGAAATGCAAGCAGCTCTGTCGAAGATTTGAACACAACACGCCAATTTCATTTCCTTCGACGATATTCTTTACGCTAAGCGCCTCTCTTTGAGGCAGGTCGAGCACTTTTAAGTAATCACTTGTATAAAACCAACACCTAATGAAATCATTCACGAAAAAAGGTTTTAACTTCAAGGATTAACATGAAGACCTACCAAAAATAGTGTATACAATTTAAGGTTGCTACGAATATTCATTGTACGATAGTTATTCAATAAGGAGAATCTATCTATCTATCTATCTATGGGGGGGGGGGTTCATTCAGTAAATAAGATGGATCTATCAATCTAAGAGGGGGGGTCATTCAATAAATAAGATGGATCTATCTATCTATCTATCTATGGGGGGTTCATTCAGTAAATAAGATGGATCTATCAATCTAAGAGGGGGGGGTCATTCAATAAATAAGATGGATCTATCTATCTATCTATCTATCTATCTATCTATCTATCTATCCTTAATCTGTTCAATCTCACTCTTCTTATACTTTTTCTTTCTGTATATGTTTCTGCCTCTCACTCGATGCGTTCATGTGTGTCTGTATTCATTATCTATCTATCTATCTATCTATCTATCTATCTATCTATCTATCTATCTATCTATCTATCTATCTCAGTCTATTCATTATCTATCTATCTATCTATCTATCTATCTATCTATCTATCTATCTATCTATCTATCTATCTCAGTCTATTCATTATCTATCTATCTATCTATCTATCTATCTATCTATCTATCTATCTTTTTTCGCCTGTTCATTATCTATCTATCTATCTATCTATGAGGATTATTCAATGAATAAGGGAAATTTTTTACATTATGCAAAATAGATCTTTTTATTTTGAATATTTCTTCCATAAATATAAACTATGCATTGTTTGGGATTGGTTTATGACGAAAAATACTTTAATCTCGCAAAAATGTTTCTTTTGAGGCTATTCGAAATGGCGGTAAATCAAACAGTAGGCTTTTAGGCTCTAACAGAGGTGTTATCAAATTCGCCTTATTCATTGAATGATCCTCGTGCATAAAAATTTATGTCCCAATTATGGAAATTTTGGAAACATCCAATAATATGAATGCTCCAAGCTATGAGTTAAATAGTACCACTATTGGTTTTCTACAAAGATGCCTTTGGCATAAAATAAGTCACGAAGGTTGAGATGCCATTAAACAAAGAAACTAGAACCAGATAATTAGGACAGTTTCAGGAAAAAGAGACTCAATACACATTCCAAAGGAAATCATTCTTTTCTAATAGAATGGTTTATCACAGCAGTGATTTCATAGTCAGGAAAATGTGAAGTCCAGAAGTAGGAACCTGCAGCTTTCTAAGTTCTGATTTACAGAGCCTTATTGAAAAACAGTTATAATGAAGTGGCCGCCTTCCCCTACCAGTGAGCCTGGCACCAAGCTGTGTAACCGACAAGAAAATGTCAGCCATGAGAACTCTCACGGTAGGTACGAGAGAAGGTCACACATATGAATTGGAGAAATTTGGAAAAGAGGTAAGAGAGCGAAAAGTAACAACATACATTTGGATCCTAAGTGACCCTCCTCTCATTGAGGGTGGGTTATGATTTCCTTCATCGACTTGAAAATACCGCTTCATGATTTGTTGTTTTCGAGAGTACCCCAGGGGGAAGTTGTAATTTCAGCAATAAAGCGAGGGGCATTTTTCTGTGACTATGTGTCTGACTTTTTTCCTTTCCTAATATCAACAAGTCGTTACTTTTTCATCCCGTCTTGATCTTTTAGTCTTCTTAAACTTACCTCAAGCCCAGTCGGCTCGGACTGTAGGATACACTGACTGCATCTCTGCAGAGGGCTAAGATCCCCCCACTACAACGCGTGTCCTGGATAAGATATTAAACAATCTGTTAGAAAGGCTCCAGTCCTGGAGCTTTGGGGAATGTGAAGTAACCCTTCATTGCAATTGCTTCCAGGTTCACTCGGACCTGGAGTGGTAGCACCTGATAGTTTGTTCCATAAATAGGACTCTATGTGTGCAACCAAATGACCGATGTTAAATTGTGACTGTTATATAGCAATACTTGAATGAAACCATTTAACTGTGTGCAAAAATGAACACAGGCTTGTTTAAGAATGTTATTGAATATATTTGTATAAAGAAGATTTGGCATTAAATGACCCACAATGGTTGGTATGCCATAAAACCAAACCATATTTACTTAATATATATGTATAAAGATGATTTGGCATTAAATAACCCACAACGGTTGACATATATATATATATGTATAAAAAGGATTTGGCATTAAATAACCTACAATAGTTGATATGACATAAAACCAAACCAAACAAAATGATATATATTAAACACATGCGTATAAACATGATTTGGCATTAAATAACCCACAATGGTTGATATGCCATAAAACCAAATCATCCACCTTTCTTCGAGATTATGGTTTGGTTTCTTTGTTTAATGGCATATCAACCTTTGTAGGTTATTTAATGCCAAAGCTATTCTCCTTGAAGAACAGTAGTGGTACTATTTAACCCATAGTTGGGAGGATAAGGGGGTTCATTGGAGATTATGAATTTCGGAATTGATTCTGAACTTATAAACAAAAAGCAGGCAAATTATTCAAAATAATTTGTGCAATAAAAAGGGAGGAGGAAATATTTAATGATACAGCCTTTTATTGTCAACTGTATGGACATATTTTGTGAATTAATAAATCGTGTGGATTTGAATTTAAAAATTTCATTGGATACCACAGTTCAATGGGTGTTTTTTTCTGTTTAATTTTGTCAAATTAAAGGCTTTTAGACATTCTTTTAAAATATCTTAATCAGCTTAATCATTGGAATCTAAATAAGGCGATACCACGTAAAGGCCAGGCAGATTTGCAACTGGAGTCTTTGAATCGAGTTGTGAGTGTGTGTGGGGGTGGCCTTGATTACAATTAACCTACAATTATTGAGAAATTCTTTTGGTAGAGTCTTGTTTTAAATATCCAATAATGGATTAATTAGCAACTTTAGTTATTTCTAGGAAGTAATTATTACTTTTTATTGATCAGAAAGCAGCGAAAATGTACCTGTGTAAATCAGGCAGAAAGCGATTTCAATTTCTAGGAAATAATCGGCAACAAAGTAAGAAAACAAAACAAAACAAAAAACGAAAACAAAAAAAACAAACAAAAAACGAAGGAATAATAAGATTCAGAGAAGTGATAATTCTTATCACATTTGAAAATTTTATTCCATGATTTTAGAAAACCCACATTAATAGTCTTTTGGAGGTGCTCGTGGTGTAGAAAATGGATACGACGACCTGAGTTCGAATTCTGAACGAGGTTGCTTATCTTTCACATAGCATCAATACCCTTGGAAAAGGTATGAATCCGACTATTCTGCCTGGTTTCTTTAACCTTGGTATGGCGTACGATTTGAGAGAAGGAAAACTCTGAAATCAAACCTGTTAAATACCGCTAAAAATTGACTTTGTGTCGTATCCTATACGTGCGGGAGGTATATATATATATATATATATATATATATATATATATATATATATGAGAGTGTGTGTGTGTGTGTATTTTTATTTCAAGGAATATGAAAATAAAGACTCGATAAATAAAAAAGAAAAAAATAGCAAAAACAAAAACGAAACCAAAACAAAATATTAAAAAAAAGAAAAGACAAACAAAAAACTAAACAAAAACAGAACAAGATAACCCCTCTTTAAAAAAAAAAAAACAAGCTAATATTTAAAGACAACTTTTCAATTCTTCAGTTTCTTTATCCTCAAATAATAAATTGAGAGAAAAAAACAAAAAACAAAAACAATAACTAAAAACAACTCTTAAACTTTGTGCCTAAATTGTTAAATGTTACATAGCGATTCTTAAAATCATTTAACAGAGAGCAAATAAGTCTATTGATAGCAATAAGTAAAACCATCTGAGTGCAAATATTAATACGTATTACATAGAGCTATTTGTGTTCGGAAGCATTTAAATGCGTGCAAACAATAGTTATACTTGTGAGCAAACAAATTAGCTCTAACCTATTTAAAAATAAGATTACCTACATACTATTGACTCAGAAATCATATGTATAACCATTTAACAGTGCGTAAACAAACGAGCTCTGGTTCGTTTAAAGGTGTTATCAACAAACTATGAGTTTACAAAGTATATGTAATATGTATGGAGAGTTTTACTGCCACTGGTTTTCTTACAAAAAACGGTGAATGCTTCTTACTGATGTCATCAAGTATATTTTGATAAACACCATGAAACTGAACAGAGAAGAAACAAATAACATTCAATAAAAGGATAACAGCAAATACGTTTAAAAAAAATAGAAAGAAATTCTCACCGTGTCGTCTGTCCTAACCGGCCGCGTAAACTAAATAGAGTTTGTATACACGTTTCCATTATCAATTTCCGGTTAAGATCTCATCGACCGTAGCAACCAATGGTCAGCACAAATTGGAATCAACAAATCCACCAAATTACTCCATGACTTGATATTATGGTTGTAGTTGAATTGATATGACAAAAAAATCAACAAAAACTACTAAATAAAAACAAAGCACAGCCAACAGGTCAATTTAGCAACAGTTACAAAGAGGATTTGGCATTAAATAACCTACAATGATTTAAATGTCATAAAATATATCTTTATGCTTATTTGTTGTTAGAGGGATAATACTTGGATCTAATATAGCTCTATGTGAAATAAGAACAGCCACGTTTAGGATTTGAACTCAGTTCGCGGAGTACATTTGCTAGGACGATAACCATTGCACCTCTAGCGCCTCCAGTAATTGTGAAGATTGTTTTTTTGATGTTTTTTTATGAGATTAAAGTTTTTTCCATTTAACTTAAATATATATTAGAGATATTAAAAAACAAAAACAAAAAAATCCCCAAAACAAAAAAAAATCCACCGCCCAAAAAAACAAAACAAAACAAAGAAAAACAAAAAACTAAAAGAAAAGATAAAACAAGACAAAGAAAAAAATACCCCCCCAAAAAAGCAAAAGCAAAAAAAAAAAAAAAAAGCAAAAAAGAAACAAAACGAAACAAACAAAAGGGTATTCTGTAATTTGATTTTGGAAACGGCTTTTGTATGGTAAATTCCCTGATTTCTCTTGGATTTTGGTAAGATCGCTTCATTCTAACCTAAATATTTTGGCTTTCATATATTTTACAATCGTTTGTAATACAGAACAAAGCAGAAATTGGATCTTCACTTTTTAGGAATATTTGTGTGTGTGTGTGTGTTTCTCAGCACATATTGTTTATACTTTTTCCATTTAGTTGCAGAGAAGAACTAGTGTTGTAAGCCTCCCTCATTAAGTGTTCTACTCTTGCGCCCTTGCGCCAGATAAACTGTATTTAGCAACTACCTAAGTCTGCCTCGATGTTATAATTTACTATTTTCCAAGTAAAAGCCAAGATTTTGAATGTCGGGTCTTTTAGTCAGCCTAATTGGTTGGGGCTGTAGAATACGCTGACAGCATTTCAGCAGAGAAGTAAGACACTCCTCATTGCCACTATAGAGTGTGCTGGATATGTCACGAAAACATTTTAACACACACATACACACAAACACACTACGTATACCCACACACACCACGTTCAAATGTCTTTATGTGTGTCCACTTCAAAAGAACGACGCACAAGTAATAAAAGGTAAATTGTTAACAGCAAAATAAGAAGACTCTTTGTCGACATCTTTTCTTTATTTCATAAATAAATGTTGTTTAGAAAGTCGTTTTATTTCAAGCAATGGCTAAGTCATTCTTGATGGGGTGGGGGTAGGATTGAAACAAATCTTGTCAATATTCATAGCCAATAAAACCGAGCAGCAAACATTTTGCATCAGGGAAAAGAAAACGTGTGTTTTAGTTTGAATCAGAATACTCAATCTGACTTGTTCGAGCACATCAGGATGTTGTACAATCTAAAGAATATTCCACGAGGGACGAGTCTCTGTGGCTTTGTGGCTAACATGCTGGACTGTGTGATCGTAGAAAGCGAGATCGAATTCCAATCGCTCAATTACATTCCCTTTCGGACTTATACCCTCGGGAAAGGCATGAACACCTTATCCGCGCAACTATGGGTTAAATAGTACCACTACTGTTCTTCTATAAACATGGCCTTGACATTGAATAACCCACGAAGGTTGATATAAAAAATCAAACCATATTCTACTGACTGTCATCATCCCCGTCAAGGCTTTCTGATAGCACGGAATTCCTTGATTCTGTCATGCCATCCGTCCCTATCAGTCATCGCTCCTTGTTGGTCCCCTAGACGACACATAGTTTCTGCAAAGAGATGATGCATGTAAGTTTTCGCTGGATGGGCAACATTGATATGTGTAGGAGTCCATCGGAAAACGCCGCTTTTCCCACAATGCCCAGAATATTTTGTTTGTCTTGGATGTTCTGTTTAATTTCTTTATCTTAATGGCATATCAACCTTCTTTGGTTATTTAATAACAAAGGCATCCTTTTAAAAGAACATTAGTGGTACTATTTTATCCATAGTCTGGCGGATAAGAGAGTTTATACTTTTTTAAGGGTATTGGTGTGGAGTTGTGTATGTGGCTGGAGTTCGAACTACAATGTCACAGTCCTGTACATTAATCATTACACGTCGAGAACTCCTGTATAGTGTGTGAGAAGGGAATAAGTGGCCGTACAGTTACTGTTTTGCTGTGTTCTGCTTCAAGGGTTTATTTAAAACAGTACGCAGTATCCTTGTGTTGTACCCATCTAACTTTTTCTCTTGCTGTTTCGTTGGAGCCCAGTTAATGATCTCTTTGATAGAATTAAACAGGAATTCTACCAGTATATCCACACAAGTTTTTCCTTCCATGTCATTCTGTTTCGGTTATTTTACACTTAGAGAAAAGTGACGTAAAACTGAAAGCAAGCATTGTCACTTGACCTGAGATCAGAGAATTGATATCCGATTGCTAGTTTAGATTGATTTTAATGGCATATCAATCCGTCTAAGGTTATAAAACGCATAGATGTTTGGGAATTTCATCCTAAGTCGATTTTTCATAGTTAAGAGCGACACTAGTTACTGTCGAGTGGATTAAAGTTCTGTTGTCAACTTTGGAGCATTTTTCCTTCTAAGTCATTTGCTCTCAGTAATCAAGTGCTTATCTTTAGCAATTGTTGTCTCTTTTGGTGTTCCACATGTTTTTTCTGTTAACGCTTGTACCAGTTAATCATATTTACCAACCCCTCCAATCCAATTTTTTAAGCGGAGTTTAACAGGTTTGAATTCTGAGCTTTCCTTCTCCTAGACTAGTTGCATCACCAAGGCTGAAGAGCCCAGTCTTCCCTACTATTTACCCATAGCTGGAGGGAGAATAATTGGATTTATACCTTTCCCACGGGTATTGGTTCTATGTTAAATGCAATCAGTATCGTCCAGGATTTGAACTCGTGTCGCCGTGTCCATTTCCTACGACGATAACCATTACACCACGGGCTTGTACCAGTTTATAACAGCCTTTGAAACGATTATTGCACGCTATGTCTAAAAATTTCAATTTCTTGGCAATTTGTCTTTGAGTGAATCCTTTGAATAAAATTTCAACTTATGTCCTCACCTCAATATTTAACCGCATTGACTTGGGCATTTTCTGCTAATTACTTCAAAATTAAAGAATAAAAAAAACATCCGAAAATAATTGAGCCAGACTGGGAGTACCACCCCGAATCAGAGTGGACCAAGGAGTAATGTCAAAATGTTTAACAGAGAGAGAGAGAGAGACAGAGAGAGAGAGAGAGAGAGATCAAAGCATTAATAAACGAAAGGAGGCTTTTTACCTGCGCACGCAAAAATTGTTCATATGAACATACAATGTACGCGTTTGCCAAACTTATTGGCATTAAATAGGCCCACACAGGTTGACATACTGTTAAAATCAGAGTTCTCTGGGACTAGTTGCTTAACAAGGGCTAAAGAACACAGTCTGTCCTGCTATTTAGCCATAATTAGGAAGAGAACTAATGGATTCATGCTTTTTCGATGCAAACGGCCTTATCCAGGATTTGAACTCGGGTCACCAATTCCATTTCCTACGACGATAACCATGACACAAAGCGCGTTTCCTTACTTGCAGGTATATATTTATCTAACCTCTCCGCCAAGGGTACGATCTAGTACAAAGTCAATTTTAAAGCGGAGTAAAACTGGGTTGAATTCAGAGTTTTCTTTCACTTACATTGGTTGGGTGACCACGGCTTAAGAGTCCAATTTGCCCAACCATTTACCCATATCAGAGAGAAAGAGAGAGAGAGAGAGAGAGAGAGAGAGAGAGAGAGAGAGAGTATGTGTGTGTGCATGTGTGTGTGTGTGAGAGAGAGAGAGAAATAGAGAGATAGACAGAGAGACAGAGAGAGAGGGTTTCATGCCTTTCTCAAAAGTATTAGTACAGAGTAAAATGAAAACATCCTTGTCCAGGTTTTGAACTTGGGTCACTGTGTAAGATAATGGCCGAGAGATTTCGGTTTATGCCTTTGGGTTTAGTTAGGTTGAGAACCTTTCGGCTCAGTGCATGGGTTACTTAGGTGCAACATTAACACAGGTGTTCGCGCGCGCGTGGACAGAGCGGACGTGTCACTCAGAGATGTCACAATAGCCCACATTGGAAGCGGGGTTACGGAGTGCGGGTGACGTCACACACCAGAAGAGCGCCGAGGATTTGGGGAGATTTTGAAAAAGTCAGTTAGTAGAGTTGAGACTAGACACCGAACGAGACGGTTGACTTTCGCTTGCTCGCGGAAACCTTTGTGGCGGGTGCCACACGAGATGGTGGTCGGGGGGGGGGATGAAAAATCCAGAATAGAAAGATTGTGCCTCTCTCTCCTTATGTCGAAAAACCTTTAAACTCAAAGGTAATAAAAAGTTTCGTATCTGAACAAAGAAGTCGTTACGTGTTTTTCGAATTTCGAGATTCCTATGTTCTATCTTTATGGGCATTCGATGTACGTTTCACACATAGCCGTATCTGGCTATGGTACAACTGATTCCATTTCTGACGGCGATAAACGTAACTGCAAATAGACCCCCCATTATATAATTGTGTATATCTAAATAACAATAATATGAAGGTTACGGAGAAAGCATTTGTAATTAGTGCGATCAGAACAATACTCAAGGGATTGGTTAAGAGTCTGGAAGATTTGGAAATAAGAAGACACGTAGAGACCATCTAGACTACAGCCTTATTAAGATCAGTCAGAATACTGAAAAGAGTCCTGGGGACTTTAGAAGACTTGCTGTCGCTCAAACTCCGATGAGAAACCATCAGCTATTTCTGGTGCCAAAATTTCTCAAAGGAGTAATAATAATACAAATGCAAAGAAAGAGATGAAATAAGTAAGTGAATGCAGACAAGGCCCGACTGGGTGGGAAAAATTTGACCATTCTACCAAATGGTATATGGACAAACTAGAATCTGTTCTAGTGTATGGAATGCATAAAATTCTCTGGGATTTTGAACTACAAACGAATCACCTAATCCTGGTCAGAAAACCTGACCTAGCACTAATTAACTAAAAAAAACAAAAAACAAAACCAAAACCAAAACCAAAAACAAACAAGCTAACAAACAAACAAATATCCCTAAAAAATCAAAACAAACAAACAAATAAACAAACAAACAGAACATGTTTAGTGGATTTTGACTTTCCAGCTGACCACCGAGTAAGAATAAAGAAAGCGAAAAGATAGTTAAATACTTGGAACCTGTCTGAGAACTAAAAACACAGCGAAGCTTGCGTGTGACGGTGATGCCAATTATAGATGGTGCACTTGGAATGGTTCCCAAAGGATTGGAAAGGGGATTGGAACAGTTTGAAATCGGAAGAAGAATCGAGACCATCCGGGCTGCAGCATTGTTGAGATCAGCCAGAATACCGAGAAGAGTCCTGGGATCCCGATGAGACTTGTTGTCACACAGACTCCAGTGAAAACCCACCGGGTAATGATGGTGCGAAAAACTCGTTAGAAGTAAAATAATAATAATGATTAATAAAAAATATGATTGTATAATTTCAAGTTGGGATATTTGGACATTTGCAGAACGGGTTAAATGAGGCGCGTCAGAGAAATCTAACACCATAAATTACCATCATTGTTTCTTCAACTTCCCAGGCTTATTCATATAAACATTTTCTTGTCCCTCATTAGTCGATATAAGCTTCATAAAGAATTTGATTCGTGTCCAGCAAATTGAGACTTTGTTTTCAAGTCTGGTTAGCTCTGACTTTCTGGAGATATAGCATTTGTTGGACGAAGTGAATGGCCATTTTGGCATTATTCCTCTGCCAATGACCATGTTCGAGGCGGAAATCCTGTGCTGATAATTGCAAATGGCTTTGCTTGTGAATGGCTATCCGTTCGTAACAAGTAGGCGTGTTGTTGAGAGAGTCTGCAACGATTAAATCAGTAGCGATAACCAAATGATCAGTATTAATATACAAATCTTTATACAAATCAGTGACTGAAAAATCACAGACCAATTGATAAAGACTGGATTGTTATTTTTGGTTGGTTGGAGTTTAATGGCATATCACCCCTTGGGGGTAATTTAATGCTAAATTTTTGTTTATATATATATTTGTAAGCAAATAGTGTGTCGTTGACTGAATCTTTAAACGAGTTGATAAAGCTCATTTATTTGAACATATTTAAATATTTTCCAGTATTCCTATCTGACACTGATAATTCTGTTTAATATTAATTATTTGTTAGCACACAGTTAAAGGGTTTCAAGTATTCCTATCTAACACTAATAATTCTATTAAATATTGATCATTTGGTTGCACGTAGTTTAATGGCTTCAAATATTGTTATTCAACATTAGCAATTATATTTATAGATATTTATATTACATAGTAATACTTTATAAATATAATATATAATACACCGACTGCATCTCTGCTGAGAGGTAAGACTCGTCCAACGAGTGTCCTAGATATGACACTAAACATTCTGATGGTCAGGCTCAAGGGAATTAGGAGTACTCCTTTATTGCCATCGCTCCCAGGTCCACTTTGGTCCGGAGTAGAAGCACCTGAAAGGGTCCTCTCTGAAGGTCAAATAGAACTAAACAGTGTATTTATGCTAAACTGAACTGTTTGAAATACAACTGCTTTTGACATTTAAACTGCATACTTATGCAAAACTGAATTGTTTTGGATAGAATGATTTATATGTGTAAAAATGGATTTGGCATAAAAAAACCCTACAATGGTTGATATGTCTTAAACCAAAAGCAAACCAAAGCAAACCAAACCAAAAAAGAAAAAAAAATCAGTTCATTTGTACCTATCTCAGTCTATATCATATATATAATTCCAAATGTGACTTATTTGGTTTAGTTTCTTGGTTTAATGGTTTATCAACCTTCGTGGGTTATTTAATGCCAAAGCCATCCTTGGAGAAGAAAAATGGTAGTGCTATTGAACACATAACTGGGTTTGGTTTGGTTTATTTGCATAATGGCACATCAACCTTTGTGAGTTATTTAATGCCAAATCTATTCTTGAAGAAGAACAGCAATGATTCTATTTAACCTACTGTGGGGAGAATTATGGTATTCATACCTTTTCCAAGGGTGTTTGTCCGAAAGTGAACGTATAAGCCCGACTGGAGTTCGAACTCGCTTACTTCGAGGCTGGAGTTCAGTACTTTGGACATTACGTCACAAGGAATTCACCTTATTTAATGTATGTTGGATTATTCTTAGTTACAGGCCATAAACATCTTCCTGCCTGAAGTAAATAGCAATGAATAATGCATTCTGGGTAAAATGAGTTTTTTCGTTCCTTTAAAAAATCATGACAAATGTTGGCTTCTTAATGTGACATTTCCTTCAAAGATGGAGCCTCTTGCCGATGTTTGAGTTACCGTTTGGATTTGTCTGTTTGAAGTTTTGACTTTTTTTAGATTTACTGCTGAACTAGATTGAGTATTCTTTAGTGAATAGGGACTTGATATAAATTATTTGTCAACTAAAACGCTTTCCCTGAGTTTATTCTTTGTATTACCATTTAATGAGTGATACCTTCTAGCAACGCTACAGACGTTCAGTAGTCATAAGAAAACTACTACAAATTGTCTATGTGAGTAGATTTTTAGATTCAAATAGTTTACATACAAATTATCCAAAAAGAAAGACAAAAGAAAAGAAAAAGAATAAAAAACAAGCCAAAAAAAAATTACCCCCCCCAAAAAAACAAACAACAACTGCAAGTAACAAATACGGTTTTATCTCTACGATTAGTATATTTAAGTGCGAACCAATCATTTGCTAATAGAGATTTCCCCAAGAGACAATTAGCCATTTTGACGGAAAGAAAAAAAAAATCTTGGATCAATATGTGTAGTATTCTACTCAGTGGCACTTATTACCTACAACAGCGACGGCAATTTAATCACGTTCCACTCGATGAAGTTAGCCATAAACAAGTTAAATTGATCGTATGATTTCGAAATTACATGTAGGATTAAGTCGATTCAGTGTCAACTACGGAAGACCAAAACTGACATAAAAGAGACGGATTACGTTTCTTTCTTTCTTCATTAAAAATGGTTGCCTCTTTTGTTGTCATGCTCTAAGTACGACTTGTTTGCTGAAAGCGTTATTTCGGGTTAACGATTGACACAACTACCACCATAATCACGATCATCACCCAGATCACAATCACCACTACCACTACCATATTCAGAAGCATGGTCACTACACTCTCCACGGTTATCTCTCTCTCTCTCTCTCTCTCTCTCTCTCTCTCTCTCACACACACACACACACACACACACATAAATTTAACATTCGTGATAGATAGTGTTCTTAGTTTGAGAAGGCCTTCCCCTCAGGCTGTACCTGCCGTCTAGTCTTAAGAGAAACGTAAACATCTACACGAGGGTCATTCAATAAATTAGGGGAATTTTTTGAAAAAAACAAAATATTTTTTAGAATTTTTTTTCGATAAACGTAAATTCTGTATTGTATAGAATTGACTTATAGCTAAATATTATTTTAATCTCATAAAGAAATTTATTTTGAGACTATTCAAAATGGTAGGAAATCAAACAGAACGGTCCAGGCTTTAACAGAGGTCTGTCACCAAATTTTTACTGGCTGACAAGTGCTAAGTTAAATTTAAAGAAAGGTATGTGATGTGTCCGGATAGATAATTATATATATATTTATATAATTTAAAAAAATGTATGCATATTTGAATATTTAAAACGATTAAAATATTTCAAAATGGGACCCTTTGTTTTGGTCATTTCTTTTCAGAGAATTATGTCAGTAATAATCAAGTTTATACCAGAGGAAGTAAACATGGGATTGTGTCTGTCGAAAAAGCTTGGAACGGGGGATAAGAAAACTGAAGAAAACTTCTTCGATGGCCACTATTCCATATTTACATCCTCAGGTATAAACTTGTTTGTTATTGACATTGTAGCAGAAAGAACTTCGTATTTTTGTTTGGCGCATTAATTAATTTGACCTTTAGGGTCGACACATATTTTCACCCAATCAGGATGACTTATCTTATTCACTCCGGACCATTTTCCCGGGCAGCACCAAATTGGGGAAAATCCCGCCAAACACTCTCTTTCTCAAAACTCTTCGAAAAGGACAGACGTCTTACTATCCGCTCTCCTTTTAGCAACAGTATCACAAAACCACGAGGAAGGCCATCTAATTAATGGACCTCTTAAGTCTATTCTTTTAGACCTAGGGTTCCCAGTTGAATATGTATTAGATGAATTCATTTCGCCATACACAGGAACCACTCTGTCGCCTCCAGCTTTGGCTATGTCGATCGCGACGCAAAATTCCGCTCCGACAGCCAGCCTCTTCATCCCTGGGCAACATTTTCTGGAGACATTCACCCTTCTCTCCCCAAACGACCAGGACCACGCATTCATGGGCGACTACATCATTCCTGTACTTAACCAGCAAACACGACCTTTGCTACACCTATGGCGACCGTGCGTCACTCACACATTCAACAATGCCTTAACCTAACGATGCACTTTTCGCTCAGACATTTAGCTGCTAAAATACCTTCTCAACTCTATAACAACTTCATTTCCTTCCTCCCTCCCTTCCTTTCTTCCTTCCTTCGAGACTTGCAGCATAAACGTAAACCCTTTGTTCCTCGTTGCCATTAAAACCATCATAAAATTATTACGACATCGTCTTCTCTCTCCTTTATTTTCCAACAACATTTAGCGAGGAAATAACCAACGTAACCACACGTAACATATATTTTCTCCGCTAAAACAATTCTTTGAATTTAATTGACCGAAACAAAGGGTCCCTCTTTTTAAGATTTTAAAATATCTTAATCGTTTTATAAATTTTTTTTATCATGCACTCATGTTTAAAACAATGCTCAAATTCTGTACCTACCACAAGATCATATATATATATATATATATATATACATATTAGAGATCATCCTGACTACAGCATTACTAAAATCGACCAGAATACTAAGAAGAGTGCTAGAGACGTAAGGAGACTTGCTGTCACTCAAACTCGGTAAAAAGACTGGAAGACTTAGAAATAAAAGGACCATTATTACTACAGCATTACCAAGTTCGACCTGAATACTAAGAAGAGTGTTGGAGACGTAAGGGGATTTGCTGTCTCTCAAACACCACTGAAAAATCCTCAGTTAATGTTGGTGTGAAAAACTTTTGAACGAGTAAAATAATAACAATAGTAAGGGCAATTGAAAAGTTAGAAATCGGAGGACGAACCTAGACCGCCCAAGCTACAACATTGCTAAGATCGGCCAGAATTGGGAGAAGAGTCATGGAAACTTGAGGAGACTTGTTGTCAGTCAGACTCCAATGAAAATTCATCATCAGTTAACGTTGGTATGACGAACTCGCTTGGAGTAATAATAATAAAAGATCAGACTGATTTTCTGTTAACAAGAAAAAAGAAAATGTCTGGTAATGGATTTTGCCATTCCAACCGACAACAGAGTGAAGATAAAAGAAAGTGAATAGATAAACAAATATTTGGATCTTGACAGAGAATTAAAAAAGCTGTGAAACATGACGGTGACGATGGTACCAATTATGGTTGGGGCTCTTAGAACGGTCCCTAAACGCTTGGAAAAAGACTGCAGGCGTTATAAACTAGAAGAAAAATCGAGACCATTCAGACCACTGTATTGTTAAGATCGGCTAGAATACTCTGAAGACTGCTGGAGATCTTAGGAGACTTGCTGTCACACAGGTTCCAGTGAAAAACCATTAACAAACACTGGTGTGAAAAACCTGCAGGGAGTGATTCATTATGGAAGCCATGAAAAAAG
>OY757939.1:66410556-66540556 GCA_963585895.1 Sepioteuthis lessoniana | reverse complement strand
GGATGTTTGGTTTTAGTTTTTTCTTTTTCAGTCATCATTTACACGATAATACTTTGGAAAACTGATGACTTGTAGAAAATTTGGATAAAGCTGCTGCACGAAGTCAAGTGAGTTAGCAAGAGAATTAGAAGTCTGGCTATGAGGTTGCTTAAATAATTAAAATAAAAGAAAATGCCTTTTGCTAAGTTGAGCCTAAGTCGAGCAGACCCCAATTATAGCGCTATGGACAGCGGCCGAAACTTTGACGCTGGTCATTTTTCTATCTTATTTTCTGTTTAGCTGTAATTCTTTACTAGCACTGCTGGCAACGTGCCTCTAATTGCTAGGGTCCCATCTGTTAGAGGGGGTAGCTCTCATGGTGTTGTGGTTAATGTGCTGAACTGCTACATCGTAGAAAGCGAGTTCGAACTTCAGTCACGATATTATGTTCACTTTCGGACGAACACCCTTGGAAAAGGTATGCCATCTTATTTCTCAACAATGAGTTAAATAATGCCACTACTGTTCTTCTACAAGGATGACTTTGGCATTACATGATCGACAAAGGTTGATATGCCATTAAACAAAGAAACCCTGGAAAGGTATGAAACCCCTTATCTCCCAGCAGTAGTTTAAATAATACCACCACTTTTCTTCTACAAGGATGACTTTGGCATTAAATAACCCACAAAGGTTTTTATGTCGGAAAATCGGAAAATTAAAAATTGGGGTTATAATGGTTAAATTATTATAAGGAAACGCATAAAAATGGATGGAAAATGTAGTGAAACATCCATTTAACAACGGATAATGCAAGAGAAACAAGGACAAATACATAAGCGGGTGACATTCTCCTATGGACAAATCAGTGTTGGCAGATCAGCAAAACTTACATACACCATTTCTATGTGGACACTGGATGCTGCAGACGTGCCAAGAACGATGGTTGATAGGGATGGATGGCGAGAGAGAAAGAGAGAGAGAGAGAGAGAGAGAGAGAGAAGGAAATTCGTGCTATCAGCATGATTAGAGGATTATATATATATATATATATATATATATATATATATATATATATATATATATATATATATCTACAGAAACATGGTATTAAGACGATGATTTTATTTATAGTTGAATTAAACGTTTTGGTTTTTAAATTAAACCATCATCAGGGTATTTAATATGTGATATTGTATCTTCTGAATCATATCTAATTTAAAAAAAATGAAACGAAAAAACAAAAAACAAAACAAAAAACAAAATACACGAGAAAACCTTTGAAATTCTCTTTCCGTCAGTAGCATTTTCTATCAAAATTGTATGCCGTAAATTGTGTTCGAATTTATTCTAAAGAGTAACGTATTTCCTTGATCTATCTATCTATCTATCTATCTATCTATCTATCTATCTCAGTTAATTCATATCTATCTATCTATCTCAGTTAATTCATATCTATCTATCTATCTATCTATCTATCTATCTATCTATTTCTTTTCTTTTTTCTTCATTTCCTTTATTTTTCTCTCTCCTTTATTATGTAGCTGTTTGTAATATTAGAATAATTATGACTAGAAGTGTTAATGAAAAAATATTAAAAGTGAGAATGAATAAGAAATAATCAATGAAAACTAACTATTCCAAAAAAGAAATCTTGTAACTTTTTAGCACTAATTTGATTAAATGAGATAACTTGAAAAAAAATGTCTTTGTTTCATAGAAATTAGAAATACTTTGTTTAATAGTAATTAGAAATACTGCTTGATTCAACAATCTTTCGGTATTTTTTATGTATATGAATAAAAATAAGTGGAGAGGTGGATAAACAAACACCGTCAACAGATTCAATGATATTTCATTCTTTATTGAAAAAAGAACTTCCCTTTTTGGTTGATCCACTTTTCCACTTATATTTTATCATCTTGTCATATTAAACAAAATTTACCATTTCTCCATATGTATATGAACTAACATTTTAAAATCTTTCAAGTTAAAAATATGATTAGTTTCTAAATTATAGTTTTGAATTCAGATTTATTCTTTTCCTAGACTGTTTGACCTGTAAGGCTATATTTCCCAGTATATTCTAAAAGGTTTATATATAAGAGCAAAAACCGGAAATAGCATTTTCAACCAAGGGCAGGTAACTCATTTCAAAACAAATCTAACCCCCAGCCTTTCTGTACCATCAACAGGCAAAATGAGACACAAGGTCAGTTTTTAAGCCGAGTGCAGCTGGTTTCAATTCAGAGTTCTCCTTCTCCTTGATTGGTTATCTTATCAAGGCTAAAGAACCCAACCTGCCCCACTATTAACCTGTAGCAAAGGGAGAACAATAAAAATATCTACCGATTTTGTTTTCCATGTAAAAGTACAGTTCTGTCAGTAAGACTTGTATTTATTTCTTGTTGTATAGTACACTATGTGCAAACAAATATACACGGGAACATAATCAACTGATAATGACGACTTCAATAACGAACGAATACACTTCTTTATATAAATCTTTCACACTTTATTTTCGAAAAGGTGATGTTTGTTGTGTGTGACAAAATGAGTGGAGACAAGGACGGACTGCTATATTGACACCAAGTTCTTCTCCCGACCATAGCAGCACTTCCTTCGCATCTTGGCTAGGGTTGCTCAACCGGGGGTCACTAAGAGCCCAAAGCCCTATGTCTGGAGCTGGTTCTCACTTTGGCATCCTGTCTCTAACTGACTCGAACCGCCCGGGCACTTGGTTATATTATTTTCTAACGTTCACCTGCTTCCGCTGTTCTTCTGCTTATTTACACAGGCGCATCTATTGATTGACGACTCGATCGAGGGTCAATATATAACATTTCTGACCACTGACTATACCCAAGAGGTAGAGGGGGATAGGAGTTCAAGTTTCACCAAGAGCTTATTCGTCATTCTTATTTCCGATACCCGCATTTCGTCGTTGTCGAAGTGACGACCCGAGTTAGGTGCGATAAAAAGTATTTATCTACCCAACCCATCTATCGCTAGCAGGATGTGACACAAATCATCGGAATTACAGTTGGTTTGAAATCAGAGTTTTGATTCTTCTAGACCAAGGGCCCTACGAAGGCTAAAGAGCCCAGTTTATCCTACTATTTACTCATAGCTGGGATGTGGAGAGAAGAAATGGATTTACGCCTTTTGAAAGGCTATTAGCACGAACTGAAATGCAAACAACTCCGTTCAGAGTTTAAACTCTGGTCACCGATTCCATTTTTAGCGACAATAATCGTTACTCTAAGCGCGCCTCAGTATCAGTCCGTATCGGTCAAATACATCCAGACTATCGATTTTTTCGCCTTTCGACTGTTCATAAATCATCTGGCACGATATTGATTAGTCATCGATTTTCAATTAACTCAACCTTATTGAATCATTTTTAGATTTCCTCAAGTGCAAACGACGGTACATCTGAACCAGTATCCTGATAAGTTTAACACAAAAAACATTATCACGTCACTATAAATAATGGCAGATAATCGATTTGATAACTTCTACTCTTCCTAAATAAAAGTCAAATTGACTAGATTATCACGAAATTCTACGGTGTCTTTTTCTATTTTTAGAATAGAATTTAAGTCGGAATTCAATGAAGTCTTCAACCTCGTTTCCACTCCTGAGAAGACACCGGTTATAAGATCTATCAACCATTTCCCTTCTCTCAGGCTTCATCAATGGCATTGAGAAGAGAGACTTGTTGCATAAGCAACCAGTGCAGCAGTTTCATACACTCTCACCCATTGCCAGCAACCAATTCCTGGCGCAGAGCCTTGGTCTCAAAAGAATGATTGATGCGTCTGTTATTGATATATAGTCGCCTCACCATCTACACACCAGCAGGTGGTCACTCTTCTCCGTTCCATATTTTTCATTACAGCATACAATCTCTTTCTTTTTCACTGGGATATTAATAACGAAGACAGTTTCTTTTGTGTGTACTTCTTTGATTCATCTTAAATGTCCTTTTCAATTACAAGACTAGGAGTTACCTTCAGAAATTTGATGGAAATTATCTCACAAGTTTTTATGTTTTGTGAGTGTCAGCTGCTCGGCCGAAACCAATTCAAAGTTAATATCTACTTTATAGCTTATAGGATTTGTAGTCACATGACTTTAAATCCCTTCAATAAACTTCCAGATTTCAAATGATCATATGAGTCACTACGGGTCAATCAAACTGAGTTAACCCCAGTTAACCCTAGCAATAATTCAAGCCAGATGGGAACTGCACAAGAATGCTTCGAGTCATATTGAACAAATCCTGGAACCAACACCCCATGAAAAAACAGCGGTGTGGCCACTTACCTCCCATCACCAAAACCATCCTAGTAAGACGAATAAGACACGCAGGAAACTGCCGGAGAAACAGGGACGAACTCATATGTAACATTCTCCCAGAGACCCCTTCACATAGACGTGTCAGTGTTGGGCGACTACAACAGTTCTACGCAGACACAGGATGCAGTTTAGAAGACCTGCCGAGAACGATGGACGAGAGAGAGAGAGAGAGAGAGAGAGAGAGAGAGAGAGAGAGAGAGAGAGAGAGAAGGAAATCCGTGCTAGTAGCGGGACGATGATGATGATTTTGAAATATTGTGTTGTCAGTATTTCTCAAATTTACAAAAAAAAAAAATACTATTTTCATTTCAACCTAATGTTTTGAACCAGTCGTGTTGGTAGCATTAAATAGTTGAACACTGTCATCATTTAGTTGTCTAGGGTGCTGGGGCTGTAGATTACACCGACTGCATCTCTACAGAGGGGTTAAACACCCCAATGACTGTCCTGGATATGACACAAAACAATCTCAGCCCAGTCGTCTGGGGTTACATAATACACTGGCTGCGTCTCTGCAGAGAGGTAAGACTTCCCCAACAAGTTTCTTGGATTTGACGCTAAATAATTTGATGGTGAGATTCCAGTAATGCTGGAGCTTTGGGGAATGCGGAGTACTCCTTTAGTGCCATCCCCCCAGGTTCACTCTGGCTTGGAGTGGTATCACCTTATAGAGTCCTATCTATGAGTCAAATAGAACTAAACTGTGTACTTATGCTGAATTGGATTGTTTGAAATTCAACTGTTTTTGACATTGAAACTAAACTTATGTTAAACTGAATTGTTTGAAATAGAACTGTTTTTGACATTGAACTTGTTTCCTTATACTAAACTGAATTATTTGAAATAGGACTGTTTTTGAAATTCAAATTATGTACTTATGCTAAACTGAATTGTTTCTGAAACTGTGTACTTATGCTAAACTGAACTGTTTGAAATAGAACTGTTTTTGACATTGAAACTGAATACTTATTCTAAACTGAATTGTATGAAATAGAACTCTTTATATGTATAAAAATGGATTTGGCATTAAATAACCTACAATAGTTGATATGTCATAAAACCAAACCAAACCAAACCAAAGCCATCACTTAGTTTTTTTTATAACCTTCAACATTTATATTCTGCAAACGACAAGAGTATTTGTTTTCAATAGTATGTAAAATGGTTTTGTGAATGGAATTCTTTTCTATATATTGAACATTTTTAAAATTGATTTTTGTATCAATTTAGTCAATATTTACGTAAATACAAAATAAAATAAAATAAATCTTCAAAAACTAATGTCATATATTATATGTCTAAATTTCTGAGATAAAACTTGATACTTTTTCATCATTTAGTGTATTCGGACCACACACACACACACACACACATGCACACACACACACACACACGCACACACACACACACACATGCACACACACATATATATATATATATATCGTCAGAATCGTCCTGATGATCCATTCAAGTGAAACCGATTAGATTTTTTCTGACTCTGTAGGCATTCATATTTCGCTCTACTTAGTATATTGAGCAATCTTACATTTAGATTAAGGAATTATGTCGGTGTTTTGGCTAGGCATTACGTTATTGGTTGGTTATTTTCGAGTAGTAAGTATATTTTTAGTGTTCTTTTTTATGGAATTTTAATCCCCAGATATCAATTTGTGTATTATTTTTTATTTGCAAATTTCATCATCTGGGTATTTTCACAAAATCAGAATTATAGAATAGTTATAAAAAATTATATATATATAATTTTTTATAACTATTCTATAATTCTGATTGTGTGAAAATACCCAGATGATAAAATTTGCAAATAAAAAATAATATATATATATATATATATATATATATATATATATATATATATATATATATATATATATATAACAGTGTTAGATTAACATGCCTCAATACAAACTACCAAAAAAGGGAGGGCAAACTATGGACATACACGTACGCGAACAATAGTAAGGCACAGATAGACTACGTCCTTATAAACGAGAAATGGAAAAATAGTACAATGAATTACGAGGCATACTCCTCTTTCGAGGGTGTGTCCTCCGATCACCGAATAGTCACGGCAAAAATACGACTAAGCCGACGAAAAAATGCCAAACGAACAGCGACCACCAAACACTATGACTGGGCCCTTTTGACCAAGAGATATACGAGATAAATACATATTAGAATTAAGAAACAGATTCGAAACACTACAAGAGAAGACGAAAAAAAGTACACCAAATGACGAATATGAAAATTTCGTCAATGCGCACCTCGAGGCAGCAGCGAAATGTATTCCAACAAATCTCAAAACTAAATATAGAGTCCCATGGGAAACTTTAGCGGTGAGAGAAAAACGTGCACTAGTGAAAACAGCCTTCAAAAACTATTGAAAAAACCCAACAAACACAAATGCCCGAAAACTAAAAACGGCACAATATCAATTAGCAGGCATATATATAAAGGAACAGACAGAATACATTCAAAATCAGATAGATAAGATTAGAGACTCGGTGGAAGATAGACAATCTAGGATAGCCTGGCAAACAATAAACGAAATAAGTAGAAGAAAGAGCACAGGCAAAGCAAAACTGAAAGCTGCAAACCAACAAGAAAGAATAAAACAGTGGAAACAGCACTTCGAAAACCTTCTAAGAAATCCACCGAAAGTAACACATGAACCAATTACCAGAATAATTAGTAAACAATTGGACATAAAACTAGGACCGTTCACACAAGAAGAACTCGACTCGGTTCTCAGAAAAATTAAAAATAGGAAAGCTGCAGGGCTTGACGAGATTCCCCCAGAAGTATGGAAGACCAGACAATTCGACGACATACTGCTCCGACACTGCAACGCAGTATATAATCAAAATCCGATAGATAGATGGATGAAGGGATGCATCCTCCCCTTCCCTAAAAAGGGGGACCTCGGATTAGCCAAAAACTACCGAGGCATAACACTTACATCCATAGCAGCCAAAATCTAGAATGACCTACTCCGAAATCGCATAGAACCCAAAATCGACAACATACTTAGGAAAAACCAAAATAGCTTCCGAAGGAATAGATCCACGACCTCACAAATATTAACCATCCATAGAATCCTTGAAGTTGTACGGACAAAAAACCTACAAGCGACATTAATATTCGTCGACTTTACCAAGGCCTTCGATTCCATTCACAGAGGAAAGATGGAACAAATCCTACCAGCGTACGACATACCTAAAGAAACCGTAGCAGCAATAACGATTCTCTATAGAAACACCAAAGTAAAAGTACGATCACCAGATGGAGACACAGAATACTTCGACATTGTAGCAGGAGTACTACAAGGGGACACGCTAGCTCCATACCGCTTTATCATCTGTCTAGACTACGTACTTAGAACATCGATTGACAAAATCAGAGAGAACGGCTTCGAGCTGACAAAGAAAAGAAGCAGAAGGTACCCCGCAAAAACAATTACCGACGCCGACTACGCCGATGACATAGCGATACTGGCAAATACACCCGACCAAGCCGAAACACTACTGCATAGTTTGGAACGAGCAGCCGCAGGCATAGGCCTCTATGTCAATGCACACAAAACGGAATATATGTGCTATAATCAAACGTGGGACATCTCCACTCTAGAAGGAACCCCTCTGAAACTAGTAGACAAATTCACTTACCTAGGAAGCAGCGTCGCATCAACCGAAAAGGACATCGACACGAGGTTAACGAAAGCATGGACAGCTATCAATAGGCTATCGATTATATGGAAATCAGACCTAACCGATAAAATGAAACGCAGTTTCTTCCAGGCAGCGGTCGCATCGATACTGCTATATGGATGCACTACATGGACTCTATCAAAACGGCTGTAGAAAAAGCTAAACGGCAATTACACAAGAATGCTGCGAGCAATCTTGAACAAGTCCTGGCGGCAACACCCCACAAGACACCAACTGTACGGCCACCTGCCTCCTATCACGAAAACTATTCAAGTTAGACGAACCAGACATGCAGGACTCTGCTAGAGAAGCATGGACGAACTCATAAGTGATGTATTCTTATGTACCCCCACACATGGCCGTGCAAAAGCAGGACGACCAGCACGAACATACATTCAGCAACTATGTGAGGATACGGGATATTGTCCAGAAGACCTACCAGAGGCGATGAACGATAGGGAAAAGTAGCGAGAGAGGGTCAGGGATATTCGTGCTAATAGCACGACATGATGATGATGATGATGATAACAGTGCACGGTTGTCAGTATCTCATCAGGTAGGTTTGTGGCAGACCAAATGTGGTATAATTTGGAAAGTGCTCAATATCTGCGATAGAGCTATCATAAAATAATAATAATAAATGAATACATATCAGTTCTTATATATATTTATTTAATAGCATGGATGTTTATTTGCAACCCAGGGTTTCATGCCACCTTATTGCGACAGTCATCACACAGGGAGGAAAAAATTTGAGAAATCGAAAAAAATAAAAAAAAATACAGTCAGGCGAATGTTTACGTTTAGATCTGTATAACTTTTTTGTGTGCTTGGGTGTGTGTGCGTGTGTGAAATTTGTATTGGAGATTGTTAGTATGTGTGTGTGTGTGTGTGTGTGTGTGTGATAATACATAGGTCTCGCAGCAGGATTGAGATTGTCCCTTTGGATAGTGCTATTGCAAAAGTGCAGCAAAGGTTCTTAGTAGACAGGATATGACCAAATGAATTTTTTATGTTTTCGTGTGTGTGTGTGTGTGTGTGGTGATGAGTTTAACTTAGGAACGAATTATCATCATCATTGTATTATGAAGGAAAATAAATTTTGATTTGTAAGCATAATCGGCGAAAATGTATGGTAGGTCTGAAAAGTAAGATATATTATGAGGTATTGTGGCATATTAGTATTTTATGATGTTTTATGTTGGATTGCAATAAAATTGTATTAGCTGTTTATGCTGTGTTAATGTTATATTACGTATATATTAATATAATCTATGATTGTATGTGCGTAAGGAATATGTTGGTATTAAGACGTTGCAATAAGTGTTTGTATTAGCTTTGTTGTGTTAATGTTTTTTATGTATATATACGCGTGCGTGTATGTAGTAACGATCATAACTTAGGAACGAATTATTATTATTAATTTGTATTATTAAGAAAACGAATTTTTGATTAGATGTGTAAGTATGATAGACGAAAATGTACGCTGGATGTTAAGCCCACTTCTGTTTTAAATTTTAATTTCGGTTAGAAATGTAGTAAATTCATTAAAAAAATTTTTTAATTAATAATTTTATATTTTTTAATTACATTTTGACCTAAATTACAGATTATTTATTGAATTAGATTTAAACTTTAATTAATAACCTCACGTAATGATACAGTAATAGATATATTAAACTTAATGAGGAGATTACTCTTAATGAGGAGATAACTCTTCACCCCTCTTCTATCCCCTCCCACTCTTCTGTGTCTATTCTAGTTTTTTTATCAAAAAGATCTTAAGAAGTCCTGTTCATTTTTTTCATGTTTTTGGAAATTTCAAAAATGCGTAACAGGATGAAAATAAATTTGTAATCCTATGTGACCGGTTTCGTTGTTTTTCTTAAAGAATTTATTGCTCTGTATTATTGTTACATTGAGCTCTTTACCAGGAAAATTAAGATATTCACTCATGAATAATTTCTTGTCCTGATGGAATTACTCCCAACTCCGGTTTAACTGGACCAAGAATACTATATATATATATATATATATGAACGTAAAAAAGAATACAACAACAACAACAACATTCCTGTCTCAAACCGATGTTTATACGAGCCAGTTTTACAGACCATGAAAAAGATTTAAACATGACCTGTTATGTTTATTACTCACTTTTGACAACTAATCAATGAATGAATGTTTATATTCAAGCTAAGGTCAAATATCGACTTATGATCTTCGTGTCATTCACTCAAACTATATCAATAGATTGCCATCTTTTAATCACCAACAGTAATGACTCTCTGAAACGAGGAATAATTATTTTACACTCGTATATCAAATTGATATCCTCATTTGGCTTGTACGTATTCTTAGGTCTCTAGCCTTATCATAGATGTGATATAAAACATAGCATTTAAATTACCTCTGTCTTTCTTCCGCTAATCTATCTATCTATCTATCTATCTATCTATCTCCTTAATTCTGTTAAATGTATGAATATCAATAATTTCGTTGTTTGACGAAAATTACAATTTCCAAAATTCGTTTTACGTGCAATGTCTTTCCCTGTCAAATCTATTCAGTGGTAAATATTAACCCCTAATCAAAATATGTATGTATGTATGTATGTATGTATGTATGTATTTATATGTGTGTATATATATATATATATATATGTGTATGTATGTATGTATGTATTTATATGTGTATATATATATATATATATATATAGTTCAGGATGTCTCTCTCATTTCATTTATCTATCTATCTATAGAAATGTACAAATTTGAAAAAAACATGGTTTTCATAGGATTATTCTATTTAAAGTTTGAATTTAAAAAACCGAAACGTTGGCAAATCAAACTATAAATTAAGTTATCCTCATAGTTCTTTTATAATTATTTGTGTATTTTCTTATCGTCGGATTTAGTTCTAATTTTCACACACACACACACACACACACACACACACACACACACACACACACACACACACACACACACACATATATATATATATATATATATATATGCATGTATGTATGTATCCTTGTATGTTGTATCTATCTGTTGATCCAGCAAGATAGATCATTTATCTATCTACACAAGAATATAGATAATCAAGAAAAATGAGAATATTTTGTATTGGAAATATTTATTTTTACTTACTATCGGAATATAAATTCCTATTTTTTATCTCAGTATGATCATTATTTATCTAAGACTACTCAGAGCTATCATTTAACTTGTCATTCGGTAAATATATACTTTGTACTGAAAGATGTTGAGTAGACAATGAAATGACAAAATATTTCTGTCAAACTTGTAAAATAGTGAATATTTATGCTATGTCATAGCATAACAAACGGATTAAAGCCTTTCGAAGGGCATTAGCTCGAAATAAAATGTAATCAGCCTCGTCCAGGATTTGAACATGAGGCGCCGATTCTATTTCCACCGACAATAACTATTACGCTAAGTGTGGCTCCTAATGGCGTATGTATGTGTGTACCGAATCCCATTACCATAAGCAGAATATGACACAAGGTCAATTTTTAAGCGGAGTTAAATCTGGTTCGAATTGGTTTTCCTTCTCCTAAACTGTTTGCCTTACCAAGGCCAAAGAAGCTTGTTTGTTGTATTATTAACAGGGTGGAGAAGAGATGAATTCATGTCTTTCTCAACGGTATTATGGCGAAGTGAGCGCAATTAACCTCGTCCACGATTTGAACACGGATCGTCGATTCCATTTTTTATGACAATAACCATTACGCTAAGCTCGCCTTCTAATGATGTATATATGTATACATTTACCAAACCCCTTCGCACGAGCAGAATGTGACACAAGGCCAATTTTTAAGCGGAGTTTAACAGATGTGGATTCAGAGTTTCCCCTCTCTTCAACAGGTTGCTATGCCAAGGTCAAAGAGCCCATTCTGGCCTATTATTTACGCCGAGCTGGAGGTAGAATAGTCGGATTCATACCTCTCCCAAGGGTTTTAATGCTATGTGAAATGCAAACAGTCTACGGCGGTAACTATTGTACCACGAACTCACCCTGATGTATTTATGTCTTTATTTATGTGTGTATTCAACCGTTTTGCCTCAGTTAAGATGTGCTACAAAGTCAGTTTTTAAGCGAAGTGGCGGTCGTTTGTATTCAGTTTTCGTTCTCCGAAATAGGTTGCTTTGCCAAGGCTAAAGAACCTATTCTTCCCTATCATAACTGAGGAGTGGGGAGAAGAGATGGATTCTTACCATTCTTAAGAGCGATAGCAAAAAGTGAAAACTAATTAGGTTCGTCGAGGATTTGAACTCAAGTCGTTGATTCCATTTCATTAAACGATAGCAACTACGCCAAGTACTCCCGTTAATAATGTACGTATGTATGTATTTATTTTCCCAACCCCTCCGCCTTGAGCGGGATGAGACAAGTTCGATTTTTAATTGCAGTTACAGCTGATTTGAACTGGTTTCCCTCCCCGAAACTGGTTACCTTACCAAGGATAAAAACCTAGTTTGACCTACAATATACCCATATTTGCAGGGAAAAATAAATGTATTCATGCCTTTTCCAAGAGTAAAAGCGCCAAGTGAAATGTAATCAGGTTTGCTGAGGATTTGAACTCGGGTCGCCGACACTATTTCCAACAACGGTAATCATTATGCCCTGCGCTCCTCCAAATGATGCATGCATATATATATATATATTACACGACATGGCCCTATTGACCCTTGACCGAGCCGTCAATTAAAGATGCACCTGTGTAAATAAGCAGAAGCAATCACGTGATCTATCGGAAGTTGTTAGCATTATGAAATGATATATGCAGATGCCTGCTTGTCAGTTGGAGTCATTGAGGACCTGAGTCAGAGCCAGCTTGCAGAGAGAGATATTTTTATGACCAAGTGTTGTGGTTTCTTCTCTTATCGCGGTATACAACAATGGCACTTTGATTAATGTGGGAATAGAATCCTTTGAGAACAGCCGTGTTCAGTATGCCGCTTACAAACGATAAGTTCGTAAGGGTGTACAAGGACCAGTAACCAGGCCCTCAAAGTCACTACGCCAACAGTGAAATATTGTGGAAAACTCTGTGTCTCACTTGATAGTTTTAAAAGCCATAGACGCAAACATGTCAAACCTGCTACACTGCATCATGAGATTCACGTGAGCCAAACCGACCGACAATGCCCAGTCTGTGGTAACATTTGCCGTAATTTAGCAGGTATGAAAAGTCATCTGCGGGTGCATACAACTTTTAAAAAAAAGGAGGGAAAGAGAAAGGAATTGTGAAACTCAATAGGTGGTCACACTCGAAACTGAGAAGACAACCGATATGTATGTATGTATTACACAGATTTACACCGCATATTACTCTGACAACCTATTAGGTTATAGGAGGAACATGCATGTCTTTACCTAGCATAAAAAAATTATTCTTTTCAAAAGGTATTTCATTTTATTAGATGACAAAATAAACTTGAGCGGAGGAAAAAAAAGCAAAAAACTTGGAAATAGAAATATTCTTTTTACTTAAGATTATTGAATCATATGTCAAGCATTGTTAAATAGCATTTTTTTTTCTTTTTTTACATTTCATGGAAACGAATTTTCTTATTTCGTATGCAATAATGTTTTCTGTTATTAAGAAGAACGAGGAAAAGTTGAAGGGATATAAAAATCTCAATGTAAGAACACGAAGGATGAAGATGGAAAAAAAAAAGTAATTACTTAAAAGAAAGAATAAAAGAAGCGGGGAGGGCGAAAGAGATTAAAAAAAACAACAACAAAAACAGAAGAAATTCAAATAAAACTAAATTGGGAAGAGGGAAGAAAATGGGAAGTTGTGAAAGAAGAAGAATGTAAAGGGCAGGCGAAGGTGAGAGATTAAGAATTAGATGGAGAAAAAGAGTGTGGTTAAGAAGAAAGACAATTACAGGAAGAGAAAAAGGAAAAGATAGATTGGAGGGAACGAAAAAAAAAAAAAAAGATGAGGAAGGAGATAGAGAAAAAAAAAGATTATGTTCAGAAAACAATTATAAAAGAAACTGTTGGTAGAGAGAAAGGGGAGTTGAAAAGAGAGTGTGCAGAAAAAGTTTAGCTGAAGAATGATAAGTTATTTAGCTTATTTAATACTAAAATGAGTCGTTTTGCAGTTATATGGTTTAAAGTATTCCTATCTAATAATAATAATTTGCACATAGCTATATGGTTTCAACTATTCTTATTTAATACTTATTTGCACACAGTTATATAGTTTTTAGTATTCCAATCTAATACTAATAATTTGCTCATGGTTATATGGTTTTAAGTATTCTTATCTAATACAAATAATTTGCACACAATTATATGGTTTCAAGTATGTATTTACCCAACCCCTACATCAAGGACAGGATGTGACACAAGGCCAAATTATTCAGTGATTAGGAGAAGAAGGAGTAACAAAGGAAAGAATAGCTGAAGAATGTTGGGTTAGTTGGTTTCACGGCATGTCAAACCTTGTTGGATTACTTAATGCCTAAATCATTCTTTTTGGAAGTCATGATATGGTTTCAAGTAACTAATGATAAGAATGATAATTTATGAGCTATTATAGCTTCAAATAATTCTTAATACTAATAATTTATACACAATTATATGGTTTTAAGTATTTCTATCTAATATCAATAATTCAAATATAGCTATGTAGTTTCAAACATTCAAATCTTTTACCAATAATTTTCAAACAGATCTATTTTACTGGATTCAAACAGGTACTACCACTTCAGCGTAGAGAAGAGATTAATGGTAATAGTATCAAAGATTTAACTCCACACATTACTGATATGTTTAAATTATTATCATACATGATATGATATAACTGAGCAAATTATTTCAATTAGATAAGAATACTTGATATCATATAAGTGTGTGCAAACAAATAAAAAAGTGAAATAAAAATACAACGGAACATTTAAAATATAGTTATGATTACAAACATTTACAAATAAATCAAATTTAGTCATAAAATAACCTATGAGGAGTTGATAGGCTGTAAGATAAATTAAAGCAAATTAGTTAAAATGTCCCGTAAATAATGTTTAACACTTATTTTTTTTATTTTAGTTTTACATTTATTGTTTACATTTGTTTAAATTATCTTACATTTTTTTGTGTTGCATCGATGTTTTCAAGACATTTGTATATGTTGCATTCTGGTTAGTGAACGCTTGTAATATTAAATAAAGGACAAACAACGAGATGTGAGGAAATAGAGTTATATTCTCAGAAAAAATTATGTACAATAGAGATACTGTAAGTAGACAAGAACATAGGATTAGTGAAGACAGAATAATGATATAGTCCAAAGATAGTATTGGTTTCTGTTAATCGAAGCGTCTCTTTGTAATATAATGGCCGAGGGATTTCGTTTTATGCCTTTGGGTTTAGTTAGGCTAAGAACCTTTCGGCTCAGTGCATGGGTTACTTAGGTGCAACATTAACGCATGTGTTCGCGCGTGCGCGCGGAGCGGATGTATCACTCAGAGATGTCGCAATAGAAACCCGAGATGGGAAACGGAGATAGGCAGTGCGAATGACGTCACGCACCGGAAGTGCGCAGAGGATTTTGGGAGATTTAAAAAAGTCAGTGAGTTGAGTTGAAAACTAGACACCAAACGAGAAGGGTCGACTTTCGGGGCTCGCAGAGGCCAGACAAATCTGCGCGCTACGGATGCCGCACGAGATGGGGGTGGGGGCAGATGGAAAAGCCAGAATAGAAAGAATATGTATCTCTCTCCTTATGTCGAAGATCCTTTAAACTCAAAGGTAATAAAAAGTTTCGTACCAGAACTAAGAAGTCGTAAGTGTTTTCCGTGTTTCGAGATTCCTGTGTTCTATGTAAATATGTTAGGAACATTTTATGTACGTTTCACGTAGCCATATCATGGCTATGTTACATCTTCACCTTCTAGTCTGCCCTGCTATTTATGGCAGATGGACTAGTTCATTGTGTGGAGAAAGGTGGGTGATACCCAACAGTATGCCAGAGAGCACATGGCTAATTCACTGTGAGTTGACACCTACATAATTCACTGTAAGATGATACACATAATTAAGACTAAGTAGACACACAGCTAATTCGCAGTAAAATGATGCAGCTAATTCACTGTGAGTTGACAGACATCACTCACAGTAAGATTACACACAGCCGATTCACAATAAGATGACACACAGCAAATTCAAAATAAACTGACACATAGCTAATTCACTGTATGGTGAAACACAACTAATTCATTGTAAGTGTTGTATATTGACCTTCGACCCGGCCAAGCATGCTATTCCAAAGTGATGCACCGGAAGGAAGTGAGATATTCCGATGGCAGTTATGAGAAGAAATCGCGTAGGCGGGTTTGGCTGAATATGGGACAAGGTAAAATCCCGTGGTACACTCATAGACTGATGCACCGGAAGAGAGTGACCTGTGAACTGCATGACAGTTATTTCCGCTTGATGACGATCAAACATGCCATTCCAAATATTGAGTGGGCGATTGAACTATTATATAACTCGGTGAAGACGGGAAGTCAGTGAGTTAGAGATCAGACGAGTTAACTACAAGATACGGTAGGGAAAGCCAGCACTCATCAGAAAGCTGAGCCCCTAGGCCCCTGGTTGAGCAGCGCAAGAGAACGTGAAAGAAAAACGGTTATGGCCAATAGAGCGAGGGTCAATATATTGCAGTTCTGTTCGGTCTCCAACTCCCTCTCACACACACAACCCTTTCAAATAAAGTGAGAGGTATATTTTTCTAAGAACTATGTCGCTCGTTATTATTGCATCAATATGTATCCTGCATGAATCTGCATATAACAATACAACATAAAATGACACACACATAATTCGCAGTCAGATGACACGCAACTAATTCAAAATAAATTGACAAACAACGAACTCATAGTAAGATGACACACAACTAATTCAAAATAAATTGACAAACAACGAACTCATTGTAAGATGACACACAACTAATTCACTGTAAGATGACTCATAACTCTTATAGATTGGTTTGGTTTCTTTGTTTAACGGCATATCAACCTTTGAAGGTTATTTAATGTCAAAGCCATCCTTCTAGAAGAATAAGAGTGGTACTATTTAACCCAAAGACGGGAGGATAAGGAAGTTCATACCTTTCCCAAGGGTATTTGCCGGAAAGTGAACGTAATTGGGCTACTGGGGTTCGAACTCGCTTACTACGATTCCGCAGTTCATCGCTTTAACCATTACACCACGAGGACACCCTGCCAAATTCAAATAATGCTACCACTCTGTGTTAGAGTAACGGTAATAAAGCTCCAGAACCCGAGCCTCGCCATCTGATGCAATGCGAACATTCCAAACCAGAATTCTTCAAAGCTCCTACATTACCGGAGCTTCACCATCAGATTGTTGTGTCATATCTTGGGAACGTTTTCAAAGAAGATTGACTCTAGATCGATGGTAGAATTAGGGGTGCTTTAAAGTGAGAAGACACAGAATCGGTAGCTTGAAAGTTTTCCAGCTAAATAGTAAAAAAACAAAAAGAAAAACAAAGATAAAAAAAAGGAAAGAAAAACATCAAAAACATTAAAAAACCAAAAAAGAAAACAAACAAAACATAAACGAGACAAAAATTAAGAAGAAACAAACAAATAAAAACAAAAGATAAAAAAAACATAAAAAAACAAAAACAAAATAAAACAAACAAAACAAAGAAAAATCGAAAAAAAAAAAGACCGAAAAACATTATACAAATCAAACGAAAACAAACAAAACAAAACAAAACAGAAAAAAGACAAAATGAAAGAAAATAAACAAGCAAAAAAAAAAAAAAAAAAAGAAAAAAATTGACACATACACATAAAAAAACCAAAAGATAAAAAGAAACAAAAACCAAAAAAAAAAAAAAGAAAAAAAGAAATCAAAACAAAACATTAAGACCCCCACCAAAACAAAGCAACCAAAAAATATTACACACCAAAAACGAAAACAATCAAAACAAAACAAAAAAGAAACAAAAATGAAAAAAAAAAAAAACAAGCAAAAAATGACTTAATGGATAAAAAGCAAATAAATAAACAAATAAGTTAATAGAAATAAAATAGAACAAACATTGATGTTCACAAAATCTTCACCAGCTTTTTAAAACTGAGGATAGTAAATTGCCCAGTTACTGGTGGCTTCTACACATTTCTTTTCCTATTGTAGTAAAAATATGAGACCCCCTCACTACGTCTTTGAACTACCTCCCTATTCTGTCATATTATTTTACGGACTATAAGCGAGAGGTTTTCTTTGCTATTATTTGGAACACACAGGAATATGTGATATACTGGGTGTTTCGAAAAAAATTATGATATTTTCCTAATAACTTGACTAATTATCCCTCAAAAGATCTCAGATTTTAACAGCACGTGTAGAAATAATTCAGAATTTTATGTTTAATGTTTTATGCTTTTTACTTTTCAGGTATATAAAGGCCATTTACTAAGAAAAAGGTGTTTAAATATTTAACAGAATTTTCAGTTTTTCTTACATACACTGTAAAAATTTGTGATCATTTGAACGGGAATTGGTCAAGTTATTAGATAATGAAATGATATCAATCTTTCTGAAACTCTCAAATGTTATGAATTTTTTTGAAAATATATATCAAATGTACATGATATATATATATTTTTTTATCTAACATCAATACTTTGCAATTTCTCTGTCAGCTGGGGCTGTAGAATACACCGACTGAATTTCTGCAGAAGGGTAAGACCCCTCCAATGAGTGTCCTCGATTTGACATTAAAAAATCTGATGGTGAGGTTCCAGTAATGCTGGAGCTTTGGGAAATGCGGAGCACGTCTTCATTGCTATCGCTCCCAGATTCACTCTGGCCCGAAGTGGTAGCACCTGATAAGGTCCTATCTATGGGTCAAATAGAACTAAAATGCGTACTTATGCTAAACTGAATTACTTGAAATAGAACTTGTTTGATATTTAAGCTACGTACTTATGCTAAACTAAACTGCTTGATATAGAACAGTTTTGACAGGTAAACTGTGTACTTATGCTAAACTGAATTGTTTGAAATAGAACTGCTTTGATATTTAACTGTGTGTGGATAAAAAAACTATACTTATAGAAAACTGATTTGTTTGAATTAGAAATGTTTGACTGAACTGAATAGCTTGAAATAGAAATGTTTTTGACAATTAACCTGTGTACTTATGATAAACCGAATTGTTTGAAATAGAACTGTTCGTTTGTATAAAAATGGATTTGTCATTAAATAACCAACAAAGGTTGATATGCCATAAAACCCGAACAACCAATACTTTGCAAGCAATTATATGCTTTCAAGTATTCCTATCTAACGCGCGAAATTTATGCATAATTATATATAGTTTCAAGTATTCTTATCTAATACTAATTATTTGTTATGTGAGCTTTGTAAGTTTACGCGTTCGAGTGTTAGAATATTCTGTCTGGATACTTTTTGAACACACACCTTATTTGTTAAATTCAGAAAAATATTTGTTTCTTCAATCATTTTCCTTGCCATTCTTCAGACAACGCAAAACAATTTCTTTTTGGACCGGAAATGATTATCCTCCTTTTTTTAATAGCCTCATTATTTCATCAAAGTTTTAAGGAAAAAGAAAAACATTTCGTATGAAAAATTCAATAAAAAATAAAAGATAGAACTTTACGATAGAAAGTAAACGGTAAAATTTAAGCAGTAGAATTTGAGACCATTTTTGATGTAATTGATTGATTTTAACGGCAGGTCACACCGTCTAGAGTTATTTTACGCCCAGAGGTTAGGAAATAGCGTTCATTGTAAATTTATATTTCCATTTTTTATTTATTGTATTCCAATATTTGTTTCTTGAATCATTTTCTTAGCAATTCTTCAGATATCACAAATCTATTTATTTGACTCGCATTGTGAGCCGGAAATGATTACCTCCCTTTTTTAAAAAAAATTCGTCATTAGTTTCCATAAAGTTTTAACGTAAAGAGTTTTATAAAAATTGCATAAAAATAAAAGATAAAAATATACGATAAAAAAGTAAACGATAAAATCTAAACGATAGAATTCGAAACTTTTTTTTTATAATTGATTGATAATCGATTGATTTTAACGGCATGTCAAGCCGTTTAGGATTATTTTACGCCTTGGGTTTAGGGAATTGTGTTCATTGTACATTTATACTAATACATTTTATTCATTAAGTTCCGACATTATTTGCGTCTTGGATCATTTTTTCGTTGCCATTCTTCAGGTAACACATTTTCGATTATTTCACTTGTGAAATCGAAATGACTTTTTTATTTTTTAAAAAATTATCTCATCATTTTGTAATTGTTTCATTCTAAGATAAAAATAATCGAGGTTGAAAGTTAGGAGTCCCAGTGGCGTAGTGTTTAACGTACTGAACTGCGACATCATAGTCAGCGAGTTCGATCTCTAGTCTCGATATTACGCTTACTTTTGGACTTCTAACACTGGAAAAGGTATGGAACCCTTTATCTCTCGAGCTATGGGTTATATATTACCATTACTGTTCTTTTACAAGGCTGGCCTTGTTATTAAATAACCCATGAAGGTTAATATGACATTAAACAAAGAAACTAAACCAAGGGGCATAATGGTTAAAATACTCTACTGCTACATCATCGTAAGTTCGAATTCCAGTCATGCTATTACGTTCATTTTGGATTAATACCCTTGGGAAAGGTATGAGCCCTTTCTCTCCCCAACTCTGGATTAAATTGTACCACTTTTTTATTTCTTCAAGGATGGCCTTGGTATGGAATAACCAGCGAAAGTTGATATGCCATTAAACAAAAGGGATAGTCCCCAGTGATCTAGTGGCTAACTTGTTGGGCTGCAACATCGAAGTATAACCATAATATAGATTCTTGTCTGGTTGAATTGGGATCTTTAACTCTGATAAGGGCAACAAACCTAACAGAAGGAAAGCTTCAAATTCAAATCCTCCGTAACAGTGTAACAGGGTATCTTGCAGAAGTAGGGAATCAAAACCAAAAGTTGCTACCTTCAAAGAAATCCGACGTGTTTCAACCTTGTACTGTAACTCCTGTGGTGGCTCTAAGTCTCTTGTTTATTCCATGCTATTTACCCATCGGGGCAGATTGGGCTCTATAGTCTTGATACGGCAATCGGTTTAGCTGAAAGAAAAACTCTGAATTCAAACCAGTTTAGCTCTGGTCAAAAATAACCTTGTGTCACATCTTGTCTATGGTGGAAGTGTTAGGTAAATACAAACATCACTTTCGTGAAGAGGGGAGACCTGTGGCATGGGCAACTGCCGATCTTCAATGCAACCTTGCTCAACCCTGTGCTGATATCCAGGGATTCATGCTGAGAAATGCCACACACACACACACACACACACACACACACACACACACACACACACACACACACAGATATATATATATAATTGTCTGTAATTATGAAATTAATTTTATTCAAGTAGGAGGATCGTTTGAAAAGTTAATGGGCTGACTTCGTATTGCATATTGGCCTTTGACAGAGGATGCCCTAGTGTAAACAAATTGATTACCGAAAAACAAGTGGAAGCAGCTCACATGGGTTGACAACCCGAAATGAATAGGCGTTGTGAAATGATATATATAGATACCCATGGCAGATACCATCAGTCTAACAGTCGGCAGCCAGATGAAATTCGGGCAGTCAAGAGCTCATTAAACAGTCCTTCGTCTGTCTTCGTCTCTCTGTTTCTCTCTCACGCTTACAGAAGCTTCGACCCCTTGCAAGAAAAATAAAGAGTGTGTATATTTTTGTAAAGAAGTGCTATAGTCATTCAATCCTTCATTAGGCTATATAAAGATAGATACTATGAAATGGGATCAAACAAGGACTATTTTTCAACATATTTCTTTTTGCGGTTTATACACTTCTTCTATCGATGTTGCCGTGTATGGATACCATTGTTGTAAGAAGTCGTCAACAACAATTATGACGTCATCATATGAATTTTTTTTCAGATGTAGATTAGCAACTAGTAAACTAGTAATGATTCTCTAAGGGTACTTCACTGCTGTCACATTGTGACGTACTTAGCTAGGCTGTCACTCACTTTGGTGTCACTTGCTTTGATGTCACAACATTAGCCACTACGCCACGGGAGCTCTCTCCCATTAATTAGGCCCAGTAAATAAAGAAAGACGTTTTGTGTAGGACCAATGAGTATAAATATGAGTATAGTAAATTCGATCCATACTGTTTGCCCTAAAGTGTTACTTAATAGATCGGTGATATCTATTATGAACATGTTGTGTAGGTAATTTAAAAAAGTTCTAAACCGTTAAACAGATGGAAAGAGACCGTGAGTCAACTCATTTTAATTGACAGCCGATAACCTCGTGATCAATTTGAGAAAGTAGCCGTGATTGGATAATCTGTTTCAGGTGACCAAGTGGGGGGATCCTTGAAGTTTAGGAAATAGTTTGAACTGTTCAACAGTTGCCGAGGACTGTTCGAAGGAGACAGTTGATTTCCACCATGCTTGTGACTCTTCGTGAAGGTTGCACCGGTAAAATGAATTTGTCGTAAGACATAAAATATGTGCATATAAGATGATGTTCGCGTTGTTTGGCAACCCAGCAAGGGAGAACTGACATAATTGGGGTTACAGCAACGAATTAGAACAGACCACGAGAGAAGACAAAGAGATATAATAGAAAGGCGACTAAGATAGCGACCAACGACAGAAACAGATACGGCGACAAAGGACAGACGAGGATACTAAGACTGAAGATATGATTAAGTCCGGGTAAGAGTAAAAAAAGGCCTATGTAACAAAAGGTACGTGTGATACTATCGTTTGAGGTCGGTTACCATTTGTGGTACTATCACTTGGTCCAGCACCAAATGTAACACTATACTGGCACGGCACCACTGTAGAAATATCGGGGTCTCCAATACCCGCGCCGATATCAGAGCCAAATGTAATGCCATTGTGTTCAACAGCATTTGTGGTACCAAATGTAATAATAATAATTGGGCTTATCCTAGTAACGGCGCCAAATGTGTTTCGAAGTAGTCTGTTTATCAGTCTTCTCTGTGCCCACGCTGTGTTTGAAAGATCCACAGACAGGGAATGACACAATCCATCCGGAACTTCTTCCAACGGTCGAGGTGATTCGTTGGAACAAAGTTGCTAGGGTGTTGGCAACTCAAAGACAGGGAGAACTTTCCGTCAACAATCATTTATCGTACAAAAAAAAAGACTATGTAATAACAGCTCACTGTTTAGCAATAGTTAGCAGACTATTGCTACAGCAGTGGAATTGATCCTCACGCTGTGCCTTAAGACTATGGCGTTTTATTGTACTAAAAAAAGCCTATTCAATTAAAGATGATACCTTCTTCATGAACAATTACGATGCAAATGAATACGACCCATTTTAATATGGGCAGTTTCCAAGGCATAGTGGCAAACAGCGACATCGTAGTAAACGAGTTCGTACTCAAGTCGTTTTATCACATTCACTTTCAAAATAATTCTCTTTGGGAAAGGTATGGACTTCCTTATCCCTCCAGCTGTGAGTTCAATCATTCCACTACTGTTCTTTTACACGGATGGCTTTGCATTCAGAGTTTTCCTTCTCGTGGACTGATGGCCTAATCAAGGCTAAAGAACCCAGCCTGCCCTACCAGAGGAAGAACAGATGGATTCATGTCTCTCCCAAAGGGTATTAGTGCGAAGTGAAACGCAGTAGGCCCAGTCCAGGATTTGAACTCAGGGCTCCGATTCCATTTCCTACGATGATAACGCCAAACGCGTCTCATCTATATATGTGAGTAAATGAATGTGTCTTTGTAAGCAAATACGTACGTATGTGTGTACATGTGTTTTTTGGTGTGTTTATGTGTGCTTGTGTGTGTGTGTGTGTGTAAGTTTGAATGTGTTTCTCTGCATGAGTGAATGTATGTGTCTGTCTGCGTGTTTGTTGTGCTTGGGGCTGTGTGTTTTTATTTTTGTGTGCGTTTGTCTGTGCGTTTTTGTTTGTGCATGTTTTTGTGCATGCGTCTGTGGTGTTTCTCTTTGTTGGCGCGACTATGTGTTTATATTTGTCTGTGTGTTACTATGTCTGTATGTGTCTGTGTATGGTTCTATATCTGTGCGTATCTGTGAGTTACACTCATTGCATATGTGCGTGTGTCTGTTAACGTTTTTTTTTAATGTGTGACTGTGTCTATTAACGCAAGCTTGCTTTTGTGTGTGTGTGTGTGTGTGTGTGTGTGCATGTATGTATGTATGTGTGTGTGTGTGTGTGTGAGCATGTCCGTATGTGACAGTACCTCTGTTTTTATTAGTATACTTTTCTGTGCGTGTGCGTTTGCGTGTCTGTATATGAAACTGTCTCTTTTTATGTACGTACACTCCATTCTGTGCGTGCGTGTGTGTATGTATGTGTGTTTGTGAACGTTTCTGTATATGAGTCTGTGTCTGTATGTGAAACTGCGTCTCTGTTTTTGAACGTATGCTTCTGTGTGTGTGTTTGTCATATGTGTGCGTGTTGTGTATCTGTGTGTGGTTCTTAGAGTTACAATATCTGATTTTTAGAAAAAGGCAGTTTCCTAATAGAGTACAGATCAACTACAAAAACAAAAAACAAAAAAAATAGAATCGGGAAGATTAAAAACAGGAAGGCCACCTACAACTTTTCGCACTTCATGATTTCAGCACTTTACAAATCAATTAATTTCTAAGGCTGCCGTGCACTAATGTGATAAAAAAATCTCTTTATTCTCCTCTTAGACGAAACTGTTAATGTGGCTGTTTAAAAAGAACCGTTTCTTTAAATCGCCATAAAATGTTATGGAAATCAATCTCAACGTTCTGAACTGGTGTTCGAATGACAAAAAAAAAAAAAAAAAAAAAAATAAAAAAATAAACAAACAAAAAACATTGTGTACTGCAGCATGTGCATCAGTATCTGAGATGTGTTTGAAACCGATTTCGTAGTCGTCAATTTTTTAAAAATCTATATCACGCGCAATATCTTCCAGAAACCACTCGGTATGAAGTAACCGATATCCTTTATGTCTACGAGTCTCCCTGACAAGAATGAGCCCTGTCGGAGAGGCTTAGAATACTCTGAAAATTGTTGTCTTACCCTTGCAGAGGGGGTAAAACTACCACAAAAAAGGAGCTTTCCTGGGTATGACACTAAACTGCATTTGGTGGTGCGGGTCCAGTTCTGAAGCTCTGGGAAGTGTGGAATTCTAATCGGACACGGAGTGGTAGTATCCGCAAAGGTCCCACCAAGGAGACAAATTGATCTGTTTGCAAATTATTTGTATTAGATAGGAATACTTGATATCATATAACTTTGCATGAATTATTTTGGAGGGTATTACTCCTTTCCCAGAATTGCTCCACTTTACCCTTGATACGTACCTTATATCGCTGAGTGTTAAGCAAGGAGGTATCAAGTACCATTTTTAATGTCTTTGGTATGGTCTTCCAGACCATTGGCGAACACTCTACCCACGAGGCCATTGAGCCAGTATACCTTTCTCTTGGACAAAGTAAACGTAATAGCGTGACTGGAGTTTGAACACACTTGCTTTGATGTCACAATCCACTTCATTAGCCACTACGCCACGGGAGTTCTCTCTCATTAATTATTTGGTTTAAGAATAGTTACTCTATTGTCTTCACTGCTCTAATCTAATTTTTTTTCTTATTAAGGATCATTTGTTATGCGAAACCATATAAATGCTTGCAAACAAATGGATATCATTAAATAGAAATAGTGACTTGAAACTTGATAAGTGCGTATAAAATATTAGCATTAAGGGTACTTTTAATCATACAACCTTTTGGAAAATATTTATATTAGATAGGAATACTTGATATAATATAACTGTGTGCAAACAAAAAATCTTTAGAACTACAGTAAGAAATTTCAAGATAAACGTAACATGTACGTAATTTCCTAACCTGTTGGCATAAAACAACCACAGACGGGTTGACAGGTTATTAAAATTTTAATTAAAATATGCTAAAAATATGTGAAAAATATGGACCAGCAAACAAGAGGGAGAATGAAATTCGACTACATTTGCTTATGGCACGACACCTGGAATTCCATGATGTTTGCTCAGGAAATGGAGCTAAGAATTCAGCAATAGTTGCACACATCTATAATTGAATACGGTTGAATTTGGCCATAGTTGAACACGGTACGGAGTCCTTGGGACAATCTGAGATTAGGGTTGCTCAAACTCCAAGGAACAATTGAGACTGTCTAGACCACATCAATACTGCGATAGGTTAGAATATATAGAAGAGTCATGGAGAGCTGAGATTTGTTGTCACTTTGACTTCAGTGAAAGCCACTAGCAACTAAGCTACTAATGGTTTTTAAAATATTATAAACAATCTATACATTGTATAAAATCTAACATTACAATTTCTGAAAATTAATTTCCTTTCAGTCCATCTCTGCAGAAGAGTAAGACACCTGGACATAAAACTAAACCATCTGATGATGAGGCTCAATTCTTCACCGTCATTGCTTCCCGGTCCACTCTATCTGGATTGGTAGTCCCTGAAAGGTGCTATCTATGGATCAAATAGAACTGTTTGGCATTTAAACCGAATGCAAACAAATGACTTATGTTTAAAAGAATTGTTAGAAATAGAACTCTTTGACCATTTACCAATGCATAAATGACGAGGTGCCCGTGGTGTAGTCGTTATCGCCGTAGGAAATGAACGCGGCGATACGAGTTCAAATCCTAGACGAGACTGATTGCATTTCACATTGCACTAATACCCTTGGGAAAGGTATGAATCCAATTATTCTCCCTCCAGCTATGGGTAAATAGTAGGACAGACTAGGTTCTTCAGCCTTGGTTAGGCAACTAGTCTAGGAGAAGGAAAACTCTGAATTCAAACCTGTTAAACTCCGCTTAAAAAATTGACCTTGTGTCATATCCTGCCCGAGCGGAGGGGTTGGTAAATAGTACCAATGCATAAATGACTTATATTTAATTGAATTGTTAGTAATACATAGCAATACTTGGAACCACCAAAACTGCGTACAAATGAAGGAATTGTGTAGAATCGAACAATTAGTGTGAAATAGCAATACTTGTAACCACTTTGCTGTCGGCAAACAAATGATTGATATTGAATAGAATTAGCAGTGTTAGATACAAAAAATGAAACCATTTACCTGTGTAGAAATAATTGCAATACTAATGAACAAAAAAATTAGTTCTAACTCATTTAAAAATGAAATTACCGAAAAACTATTTACTTAGAAATCATACATATATATCCATTTAAATGTATGCAAAAAAAAGGACTGATTTTTAAATTGTTACTGTTGCATAGCAGTACTCGAAAGCAATTAACTGTGTGCAAACAAATGATTAATTGTAAACCGAACTATTTAAGTTAGATTGAAATACTTGAAACCATTTAACTGTGTGCAAAAAGAGAGCTCCAGCTCGCTTAAAATGTTATCTACAAAATGTTTACTAATCATATATATTCAATATATATGTATAAACAGGATTTAGTATTAAATAACCTTCAAGAGTTGATACGCCATAAAATCAAATTAAATCAAACAAAACTACGTTTCTTCAACTTTTGTCTCAGCTAATGACTCGGTAAGAAATTGTTAGAAGCATAAAGGATGTGAACATGGATAGAAGAATGTCAGAAAATGTTCTAGAAATCAGAACAAGTCGTAAACTTCATCAGGAGAACTATAGGAAACTGTTGTAGAAAAACCCTTGCTGAGGTTAAAAACCAAAGAGACACCTTCCAGAGAGACTTACTATAGCCACAACTATTAATTATGGCAATAATATTACTCAGTTATATACGAAGAAAAGGCAAAGGAGGCTATCACTGGGTCTTGTCGTCTGGCCGAGATTAGATGATCAGGCTGTATCTCAAAATCCCAGAGAAGTTTATACGTCTCATTCTCCAGAAAGGATTCTCGGTTGTGTATATACCACTTATTCGTATTATCAAATTAAACATTTTTGCACAATTCTCAGAGGAATACCTTCCCCATTCAGTCGTGCCTATTCTTACACTCTTTTTGCGTTAACTTACTGAAATCGCTTATTATATGATTGATCGTTTTGTCTCTATCACAATATAACCTACACTTGCTATTTTGGTGCGTTTTATTTATTTTTGCTTTAACGCTGTTTGTCCATAAGGTGTTGTTTTGTGCTGCTATGAGAAGAGAATCGATTTCTTCATAAAAGTTTTCCTTTCGTAGCCACGTCCATGTCTTCTTGTGTGATATTTCGCTTGTTGTTCGCTTGAAATATCCATACACTTGTTTTTCTTTCCATTTTTGTTTTCTAGTTATTGTTGTTCTGTTAATACTTGTGTTTTTTCTGTGGCTTCTGGTCGCTGTAATCAGTATTTCTTTTCCTTTAGGAGTAAATTATAATTATTATTATCATTTTTTAACCATACGAACAAGTGGTATATGCATAACCCGGAATCCAACCCGTAGAATGAGACGCACAAACTTCTCAGGGATTTTGAGATGCAGACGGATCACCTAATCTCGGCCAGACAACCAGATCTAGTGATAGTCAAAAAAAATAAAATAAAATAAAATAAATAAATAAAAGAAAAGAAAAGAGAAAAAAACCTGCCGAATAGTACACCTTGCTGACCTGGCAGACCATAGAGTAAAATTAAAAGAAAGTAAAAATAGAGATAAATATATTGATCTTGCTAAAGAACTAAAAAAAAAAAAACAACAATTAGGGAACATGAAGGTGAGGGCGATACCAATTGTGATTGGTGCCCCTGGAATAATCCTTAAAAGATTGGTAAAGAGAGTGGAGAAAATGGAAATAAGAGGACAAGTGAAGACTATCCAGATTACAAGATTATCAAGATCGACCAGAATAGTGAGAAGAGTCCTCGAGATTTGAGAAGTTGTCACTCCAACTCCACTGAGAAATCATCAACTAACGCTGGTGAGAAAGACTCTCAGAAGAGTAAAATAATAGTTAAAGAAGCAATATATTATTAATAATTATAATTATGATAACAGTAATAATAATAATCATCTAATCTCGATCAGAGGACCAGACCTTGTAATAGCCCACAAAAAAGGAGAACCTACCGTATAGTAGACCTTGTCGTCCTGGTAGACCTCTGAGTAAAATTAAAAGAAAGCGAATAAAGAGATCAGTACCTAGACCTTGCTAGGGAACTAAAAACTATGAAACAGGAAGGTGACGGTGATACCAATTGTAATTGGTGCACTCGGAACAATCCCCAAAGGATTGATAAAGGGACTGGAGGACTTGGATATAAGAGGATGAGTAGAGACCACCCAGACTATAGCATTATTAAGATAGGCCAGAATACTGAGAAGAGTCCAAGAGACTTGAGAATACTTGTTGTCACTCAGACTTCAATGGAAAACGATCAGCTAACGCTGGTATGAAAAAATCTCAAAGGAGTAATGATAATGTCAGCTCATTTTAATGATGATGATAAAATATATCGAAGTACGAATAAACATTATTCAAAAATAAATTTAGATTTTGAAAATGGCAACTCTTTGAGTACTTTTCAAGCTTTTTACTTATGAAGAAAATTTATGAATGCCTGGAATTTTTCAATTCTATCTTGAAAAAAGATGGCGAGTACTTAACACCTGCGGCTTCATTAAAAGCTCAAGTTATTCCCACGTTACCTCGGGGACGAGCGGACTGGAAATTGGTAATAATAACAATTAAAAAAAAAAGTAGATATGCAGCAAGAAGTTTAATGAACTTAATGGAAAGTATATGTCTATCAGGTAAGGAGAATTGGGAGAATGATTGAAGGAGGTGGAAAAATAAAAGAAAAGAAAAAAGCCAATTTGAAGGAGAGAGAGAGAGAGAGAGAGAGAGAGAGAGTGACGGAAGAGATGACAGAGACAGACAATTTGATAAGAAGAAAAGTAACGAAAAGAAGAACAAAATTTGAGAGAGAGAGAGAGAGAGAGAGAGAGATGACAGAGAAAGACTATTTGAAAGTAAGAAAGGTAACAGAAAGAAGTACGAAAAGTTGAGAGAGAGAGAGAGAGAGTGATGGAAGAGATGACAGAGACAGACAATTTGATAAGAAGAAAAGTAACGAAAAGAAGAACAAAATTTGAGAGAGAGAGAGAGAGAGAGAGAGAGAGAGAGAGAGAGAGAGATGACAGAGAAAGACTATTTGAAAGTAAGAAAGGTAACAGAAAGAAGTACGAAAAGTTGAGAGAGAGAGAGAGAGAGAGTGATGGAAGAGATGACAGAGACAGACAATTTGATAAGAAGAAAAGTAACGAAAAGAAGAACAAAATTTGAGAGAGAGAGAGAGAGAGAGAGAGAGAGAGAGAGAGATGACAGAGAAAGACTATTTGAAAGTAAGAAAGGTAACAGAAAGAAGTACGAAATGTTGAGAGAGAGAGAGAGAGAGAGAGAGAGAGAGAGAGAGAGAGTGATGGAAGAGATGACAGAGACAGACAATTTAATAATAAGAAAAGTAAGGAAAAGAAGAACAAAATTTTAGAGAGAGAGAGAGAGAGAGAGAGAGAGAGATGACAGAGAAAGACTATTTGAAAGTAAGAAAGGTAACAGAAAGAAGTACGAAAAGTTGAGAGAGAGAGAGAGAGAGAGAGAGAGAGAGAGAGTGAGGGAAGAGATGACAGAGACAGACAATTTGATAATAAGAAAAGTAACGAAAAGAAGAACAAAATTTGAGAGAGAGAGAGAGAGAGAGAGGAAGAGATGACAGAGAAAGACTATTTGAAAGTAAGAAAGGTAACAGAAAGAAGTACGAAAAGTTGAGAGAGAGAGAGAGAGAGAGAGAGAGAGGGATGTGACAATATAAGCCTTTCTGTCTCTTTGTGCACATATGTCGGCGCCATAATGCATACACGTGTCGATGCGCTCGTGTTGATACAAGTATGGGTACTCCTAGGCGTAGCATATATGTATATATATATACAATGTGGATGCAAGCGTATCTGTAGGCATGCATGTGGACACAGGCCAAGTGTATATGTATGTACGTACATTGATGTGTATGCGTCGTGTAGTATGAAAATGATGGATAAATAAGTTAAAGAGGTCAGAAGGTTTTAATAGATAATAAATTAGAAAAAGAAGGATTTCTTGATAGAAATGAAAAGCTTATTTTTATGTTCATAATACACACAATCATTGGCGAATACGGTCAGAGGTCAGTTGATAAGGATATCACTTTTAATTTAAAGTACTTTAGTTTTGGGGCTAGCGAAAAAAGAAAGGTTGAAGATAAGAGAAGGTGAAGAAAAAAGAAAAAAGAAAATACCTCCGATATATATATTCACCTAATCTCCCACCCCACACAAGAGCAGGATGCGACATAAGGTCAAAAGCGAAGTTTAAAAGGTTTGAATTCAGAGTTTTTCTTGTTAGGGAGTCGATGAATATGTCAATTCCACAAACATTTTGAAATGAGAGATGTGACACAGATTAGGGAAAGATGACAAAGGCAAAAAGGTAAATTTAGATGCCAACTTTTATTTGTCGATGAATACGTGAAAGGGAATTCGGATAAAGTTCATGGTGCGTTGAAAGTGTATATTCGGCTGTCTCATCGTTCTTGGTGACTGCGAGTCTAGATGATCATGAACAAGTCTTAGATGATATTGAACAGGTTGTTGGAGCTGCAATGTGGCTTGGTATAAGTAGATGGCCGGAGAGTCGGACGTGTCGGATCTCAAAAAAGACAAATCGATGTCCCGGTTTTTGATTCGGCAGTTAACCGGGGTTTGGTCGGCGTTAGCCTGGAACAAGTTTAGAAAATGTCGTCGGTCTTAACGGTGTCGTTAGCTTGTGGATTGAAATCGTGATGCTTGTAGCTCGAAGGCCACAGGTCGTATGGCCAGAGTTACGATACGTCACAGCTCTGCCAATGAAATCGACGGTAATCCGAGCAGTGTCGTCTGCTTGTGGACTGGTCCTCATGATGCTGAAGAGGATGTTGGCTCCTACCTTGAGAGTGATGATAAGATTTGCAGTAGTCCTGAAAAGGAGAATAGAGTTAAGGGAAGACCGGATGTCCTTAAAAGGACAGTTGAGAACAAAAAGATGGGCTGTTGTCTTTACTGCTCATAACTGGGAAAAAGAGGCAATAGCGTTTGATTGTCTAAGGAATACGGGGAGAAGGCAAGAACTGCTTGACAAACCACACACTAGATTCACTTCGCCTGAGGCTGAGCAGGCTTTTTCTGATTTTTTTGGGCCGGTATTTATTCTGAGATTGGCTTACAACAGCTTAGGGTTTTTTTTTGTTGAGCTAAAGAAGCAGGTGTAGAGTCAGGGTATGACATCATGTACCGGTTGCCATAGTAAGGTTCAATATTCAGCCTGACCTACTATTTACGCATTGTTGGAGGGAAAATTTGCCAAATCTATTTGCACTTTGTGAAATGCAAACAGCCTCATCCAGGCTACCTGAGATATGTTTGTCTAAAATGTTTCTTTCCCTCATGAAGCTGGTTATAAATGAAGATATTTGGAATTCTGTCATCTCTCATTTGAACGACAATTGTGTTTTGTGAGAAAAGTTTCTGTGCCTCCAATTTTGCACTTAGCAAAGAGATCAATGTTTGAGATTTTTTCTTGTCTTGCATATGCCACAATTCAAGCGAAGACATCTCTTGTGCAGGGTATCAAGCTGCTTTATTCATGATCAATAAGGCATCCAGGATTCCGATCCACACAAGAAAGTGGTGAGTACGATGGCCTTGTAAATTGCAAGTTTTTTTCAAAGGTTTACCGCCTCTTTTATTTTTAGACTACTGGATATTCCCATTTTTGGCAGGGATCTACTTATAAATAGATCAATAAGGGTGTATTTATTTATGTTCATTATTGTATATGTGCAAACAAGTATTATTAAATATGATAGAAGAAGATAGACATAAAGAAAAAAAATCAATGAAAATAAAAAGAAATTGGAGAAGGTAGATTGAGATATAGAAATATAGAACAGATTAATACGTAAATATATATATATATATAAAGAGAGAGAGAGAGAGAGAAAGAGAGAGAGAGAGAGAGAGAGAGAGAAGGAAATAATCCCTGTTTGGTTGGCATGCCCTTAAAAGCAATCGACTTTTGAATAAAAAGTTGTCCTGGGTTTTATAGTGATCGTGGTGTCATGGTTATCGTTGAAGGAAATGGACTCGGCGACACGAGTTCAAATCCTGGACAAGGCTGACTACATTTCACATAGGACTAATATTCTTGAAGAGGTATGAATCAGATTATTTTCCCTCCAGCTATAGGTAAATAGAAGGGCAGACTGGGTTCTTAAGCCTTGGTTAGGCAACCATTCTAGAAGAAAAACTCTGAATTAGAACCTGTCGAACTCCGCGTTAAAAATTGACCTTGTGTCACATCCTGTCCGTGCCTGTTAGTGTCAACAAAGAGTGATCTTTGACTTGTTTAAAAGCTTCATTGAACTTTATTGTCATCTGATTTTCAAACTCAGTAATTTTTTATATGTTTACAATAACATCTAAATTTTAATTGTTGATGCGTTATCATGTTAAAATATTTAGTTTATCGGAAATATGAGAGACAGTCCATAAATAAGGGTAATCTATCTATCTATGAGGGTCATTCCATTAATAATGGGAATTAATAAAAGAAAAAAATGTAAAATAATTTTTTTCTGATTTCTTTTTTCATAAATATAAACTCTGCATAGTTTGGAATTGATTGATAAAAAATATTTTAATCTCACAAAAACATTTATTTTGAAGCTATTCAAAATGGGAGAAAATCAAACCGAGTGCTCCAGGCTTGAACAGAGGTCTGTCATCAAAGTTTTGGTGGCCGATAAGTGTAAATGGACACGGCGACACGAGTTCAAATCCTTGACGAGACTGATTGCATTTCACTTAGCACTAATACCCCTAGGAAAGGTATGAATCCAATTATTCTCCCTCCAGCTATGGGTAAATAGTAGAATAGACTAGGTTCTTCAGCCTTGCGAAGGCAACTAGTCTAAGAGAAGGAAAACTCTGAATTCAAACCTATTAAACTCCGCTTAAAAATTGACCTTGTGTCATATCCTGCCCGAGCGGAGGGGTTGGTATATAGGATAAGTGTAAACTATGTGATAATTACAGAATATTATGTGGTATGTACGAGGAAGCGTGTTTTTGTTAAAAAATTTTAACAAATGGACTATATATGGGTTTAGCTACGACGAGCCTGAGACGAAAAGACAGTTCAGAGAGTGAAAGCACACTGACTCTCTGGTAAAGAAAATGTTCCCGGCGCAGTGGTGGGTAAAGAAGAGGACGCTGAAAATCTTTTGGGGTATGAAAGGAATTATTCACAGTTGTTTTCTTTGAAAAAGGTGCAACTGTAAACGAAGTTTTCTATTGTCATTTCGTTTGCCGAAATTCACTTTTTTTATTGAATGACCATTTTATATTTGTCCGTATTTAATATGTTTAAAATGAAATTATAATAGAAAGTAGATGAAAATAAATTTGCTTTAAAAAGTATATTTTAAAAAGGGAAAAAGCGAAAACAAAAATAATGAGTTATTCACATGACTGAAGAATGACACTATTCTAGTATGTTAGTAATATGAACTGAAATTTAGAAGGAGAAGTGAAATAAAGCATTAAGTGTTTTTCGTGACGAATTCACAGTGGGGCTATATTTTTCTTATGGACAGTGGTGATAGAAATTAAAAAAATATGAAGGACATTCTCCCTTTCGATATTAGCCGAAGGCAACTTACGCAATCTAAGAAAAATCCAGAGTGAGAAGGCGCCGAGTTTTTAACACTGTCTCCGAGTAAGTAGACATGAATAATGAGAAGGTGATGATGATGATGATGATAATAGAGAAGACAGAAAAGGAAAATAGGAAAAAAAACAAAAAAAAAAAAAACAGGAAAAGAAAAGAGAGGTATAATATAGTTGTTCATCTGTCCCATAAAAACTGTCGAGTTTATTTTATTAAATTTCTGCCTTGTCTGTATCCCCGGCAGATTGATAAAAGTTGAGAAGAAGAAGAAGAAGAAGAAGAAGAATAAGATAAGGGAAAGAAGAATAGGATAAGAAAGGGGCAAGAAGAAGAAGAAGAAGAAGAAGAAGAAGAAGAAGATAAGGAAGTGGCACGAAGAATAAGATAAGGGAAAGAAGAATAGGATAAGAAAGGGGCAAGAAGAAGAAGAAGAAGAAGAAGAAGAAGAAGAAGAAGAAGAAGATAAGGAAGTGGCACGAAGAATAAGATAAGGGAAAGAAGAATAGGATAAGAAAGGGGCAAGAAGAAGAAGAAGAAGAAGAAGAAGAAGAAGAAGAAGAAGAAGATAAGGAAGTGGCACGAAGAATAAGATAAGGGAAAGAAGAATAGGATAAGAAAGGGGCAAGGAAAAGATAAAGGAAAGAAGAAGAAGAAGAGAAGAAGAAGAAGAATATAAGGAAGTGGCACGAAGAATAAGATAAGGGAAAGAAGAATAGGATAAGAAAGGGGCAAGAAGAAGAAGAAGAAGAAGAAGAAGAAGAAGAAGAAGAAGATAAGGAAGTGGCACGAAGAATAAGATAAGGGAAAGAAGAATAGGATAAGAAAGGGGCAAGAAGAAGAAGAAGAAGAAGAAGAAGAAGAAGAAGATAAGGAAGTGGCACGAAGAATAAGATAAGGGAAAGAAGAATAGGATAAGAAAGGGGCAAGGAGAAGATAAAGGAAAGAAGAAGAAGAAGAGAAGAAGAAGAAGAATATAAGGAAGTGGCACGAAGAATAAGATAAGGGAAAGAAGAATAGGATAAGAAAGGGGCAAGAAGAAGAAGAAGAAGAAGAAGAAGAAGAAGAAGAAGAAGAAGAAGAAGAAGAAGAAGATAAGGAAGTGGCACGAAGAATAAGATAAGGGAAAGAAGAATAGGATAAGAAAGGGGCAAGGAGAAGATAAAGGAAAGAAGAAGAAGAAGAGAAGAAGAAGAAGAATATAAGGAAGTGGCACGAAGAATAAGATAAGGGAAAGAAGAATAGGATAAGAAAGGGGCAAGAAGAAGAAGAAGAAGAAGAAGAAGAAGAAGAAGAAGAAGATAAGGAAGTGGCACGAAGAATAAGATAAGGGAAAGAAGAATAGGATAAGAAAGGGGCAAGAAGAAGAAGAAGAAGAAGAAGAAGAAGAAGAAGAAGAAGATAAGGAAGTGGCACGAAGAATAAGATAAGGGAAAGAAGAATAGGATAAGAAAGGGGCAAGAAGAAGAAGAAGAAGAAGAAGAAGAAGAAGAAGATAAGGAAGTGGCACGAAGAATAAGATAAGGGAAAGAAGAATAGGATAAGAAAGGGGCAAGGAGAAGATAAAGGAAAGAAGAAGAAGAAGAGAAGAAGAAGAAGAATATAAGGAAGTGGCACGAAGAATAAGATAAGGGAAAGAAGAATAGGATAAGAAAGGGGCAAGAAGAAGAAGAAGAAGAAGAAGAAGAAGAAGATAAGGAAGTGGCACGAAGAATAAGATAAGGGAAAGAAGAATAGGATAAGAAAGGGGCAAGGAGAAGATAAAGGAAAGAAGAAGAAGAAGAGAAGAAGAAGAAGAATATAAGGAAGTGGCACGAAGAATAAGATAAGGGAAAGAAGAATAGGATAAGAAAGGGGCAAGAAGAAGAAGAAGAAGAAGAAGAAGAAGAAGAAGATAAGGAAGTGGCACGAAGAATAAGATAAGGGAAAGAAGAATAGGATAAGAAAGGGGCAAGGAGAAGATAAAGGAAAGAAGAAGAAGAAGAGAAGAAGAAGAAGAATATAAGGAAGTGGCACGAAGAATAAGATAAGGGAAAGAAGAATAGGATAAGAAAGGGGCAAGAAGAAGAAGAAGAAGAAGAAGAAGAAGAAGAAGAAGAAGAAGATAAGGAAGTGGCACGAAGAATAAGATAAGGGAAAGAAGAATAGGATAAGAAAGGGGCAAGGAGAAGATAAAGGAAAGAAGAAGAAGAAGAGAAGAAGAAGAAGAATATAAGGAAGTGGCACGAAGAATAAGATAAGGGAAAGAAGAATAGGATAAGAAAGGGGCAAGAAGAAGAAGAAGAAGAAGAAGAAGAAGAAGAAGATAAGGAAGTGGCACGAAGAATAAGATAAGGGAAAGAAGAATAGGATAAGAAAGGGGCAAGGAGAAGATAAAGGAAAGAAGAAGAAGAAGAGAAGAAGAAGAAGAATATAAGGAAGTGGCACGAAGAATAAGATAAGGGAAAGAAGAATAGGATAAGAAAGGGGCAAGAAGAAGAAGAAGAAGAAGAAGAAGAAGAAGAAGATAAGGAAGTGGCACGAAGAATAAGATAAGGGAAAGAAGAATAGGATAAGAAAGGGGCAAGGAGAAGATAAAGGAAAGAAGAAGAAGAAGAGAAGAAGAAGAAGAATATAAGGAAGTGGCACGAAGAATAAGATAAGGGAAAGAAGAATAGGATAAGAAAGGGGCAAGAAGAAGAAGAAGAAGATAAGGAAGTGGCACGAAGAATAAGATAAGGGAATGAAGAATAGGATAAGAAGAAGAAGAAGAAGAAGAAGAAGATAAGGAAGTGGCACGAAGAATAAGATAAGGGAAAGAAGAATAGGATAAGAAAGGGGCAAGAAGAAGAAGAAGAAGATAAGGAAGTGGCACGAAGAATAAGATAAGGGAAAGAAGAATAGGATAAGAAGAAGAAGAAGAAGAAGAAGAAGATAAGGAAGTGGCACGAAGAATAAGATAAGGGAAAGAAGAATAGGATAAGAAAGGGGCAAGAAGAAGAAGAAGAAGATAAGGAAGTGGCACGAAGAATAAGATAAGGGAAAGAAGAATAGGATAAGAAGAAGAAGAAGAAGAAGAAGAAGATAAGGAAGTGGCACGAAGAATAAGATAAGGGAAAGAAGAATAGGATAAGAAAGGGGCAAGGAGAAGATAAAGGAAAGAAGAAGAAGAAGAGAAGAAGAAGAAGAATATAAGGAAGTGGCACGAAGAATAAGATAAGGGAAAGAAGAATAGGATAAGAAAGGGGCAAGAAGAAGAAGAAGAAGATAAGGAAGTGGCACGAAGAATAAGATAAGGGAAAGAAGAATAGGATAAGAAGAAGAAGAAGAAGAAGAAGAAGATAAGGAAGTGGCACGAAGAATAAGATAAGGGAAAGAAGAATAGGATAAGAAAGGGGCAAGAAGAAGAAGAAGAAGATAAGGAAGTGGCACGAAGAATAAGATAAGGGAAAGAAGAATAGGATAAGAAGAAGAAGAAGAAGAAGAAGAAGATAAGGAAGTGGCACGAAGAATAAGATAAGGGAAAGAAGAATAGGATAAGAAAGGGGCAAGAAGAAGAAGAAGAAGATAAGGAAGTGGCACGAAGAATAAGATAAGGGAAAGAAGAATAGGATAAGAAGAAGAAGAAGAAGAAGATAAGGAAGTGGCACGAAGAATAAGATAAGGGAAAGAAGAATAGGATAAGAAAGGGGCAAGAAGAAGAAGAAGAAGATAAGGAAGTGGCACGAAGAATAAGATAAGGGAAAGAAGAATAGGATAAGAAAGGGGCAAGAAGAAGAAGAAGAAGATAAGGAAGTGGCACGAAGAATAAGATAAGGGAAAGAAGAATAGGATAAGAAGAAGAAGAAGAAGAAGAAGAAGATAAGGAAGTGGCACGAAGAATAAGATAAGGGAAAGAAGAATAGGATAAGAAAGGGGCAAGAAGAAGAAGAAGAAGAAGAAGAAGAAGAAGAAGAAGAAGAAGAAGAAGAAGATAAGGAAGTGCCACGAAGAATAAGATAAGGGAAAGAAGCATAGGATAAGAAAGGGGCAAGAAGAAGAAGAAGAAGATAAGGAAGTGGCACGAAGAATAAGATAAGGGAAAGAAGAATAGGATAAGAAAGGGGCAAGAAGAAGAAGAAGAAGAAGAAGAAGAAGAAGATAAGGAAGTGGCACGAAGAATAAGATAGGGGAAAGAAGAATAGGATAAGAAAGGGGCAAGAAGAAGAAGAAGAAGATAAGGAAGTGGCACGAAGAATAAGATAAGGGAAAGAAGAATAGGATAAGAAGAAGAAGAAGAAGAAGAAGAAGATAAGGAAGTGGCACGAAGAATAAGATAAGGGAAAGAAGAATAGGATAAGAAAGGGGCAAGAAGAAGAAGAAGAAGAAGAAGAAGAAGAAGAAGAAGAAGAAGAAGATAAGGAAGTGCCACGAAGAATAAGATAAGGGAAAGAAGAATAGGATAAGAAAGGGGCAAGAAGAAGAAGAAGAAGATAAGGAAGTGGCACGAAGAATAAGATAAGGGAAAGAAGAATAGGATAAGAAAGGGGCAAGAAGAAGAAGAAGAAGAAGAAGAAGAAGAAGAAGATAAGGAAGTGGCACGAAGAATAAGATAAGGGAAAGAAGAATAGGATAAGAAAGGGGCAAGAAGAAGAAGAAGAAGAAGAAGAAGAAGAAGAAGATAAGGAAGTGGCACGAAGAATAAGATAAGGGAAAGAAGAATAGGATAAGAAAGGGGCAAGAAGAAGAAGAAGAAGAAGAAGAAGAAGATAAGGAAGTGGCACGAAGAATAAGATAAGGGAAAGAAGAATAGGATAAGAAAGGGGCAAGAAGAAGAAGAAGAAGAAGAAGAAGAAGAAGAAGATAAGGAAGTGCCACGAAGAATAAGATAAGGGAAAGAAGAATAGGATAAGAAAGGGGCAAGAAGAAGAAGAAGAAGAAGAAGAAGATAAGGAAGTGGCACGAAGAATAAGATAAGGGAAAGAAGAATAGGATAAGAAAGGGGCAAGAAGAAGAAGAAGAAGATAAGGAAGTGGCACGAAGAATAAGATAAGGGAAAGAAGAATAGGATAAGAAGAAGAAGAAGAAGAAGATAAGGAAGTGGCACGAAGAATAAGATAAGGGAAAGAAGAATAGGATAAGAAAGGGGCAAGAAGAAGAAGAAGAAGAAGAAGAAGAAGAAGAAGAAGAAGAAGAAGAAGATAAGGAAGTGCCACGAAGAATAAGATAAGGGAAAGAAGAATAGGATAAGAAAGGGGCAAGAAGAAGAAGAAGAAGATAAGGAAGTGGCACGAAGAATAAGATAAGGGAAAGAAGAATAGGATAAGAAAGGGGCAAGAAGAAGAAGAAGAAGAAGAAGAAGAAGAAGAAGAAGAAGAAGAAGATAAGGAAGTGGCACGAAGAATAAGATAAGGGAAAGAAGAATAGGATAAGAAAGGGGCAAGAAGAAGAAGAAGAAGAAGAAGAAGAAGAAGAAGAAGAAGATAAGGAAGTGGCACGAAGAATAAGATAAGGGAAAGAAGAATAGGATAAGAAAGGGGCAAGAAGAAGAAGAAGAAGAAGAAGAAGAAGATAAGGAAGTGGCACGAAGAATAAGATAAGGGAAAGAAGAATAGGATAAGAAAGGGGCAAGAAGAAGAAGAAGAAGAAGAAGAAGAAGATAAGGAAGTGGCACGAAGAATAAGATAAGGGAAAGAAGAATAGGATAAGAAAGGGGCAAGAAGAAGAAGAAGAAGAAGAAGAAGAAGAAGATAAGGAAGTGGCACGAAGAATAAGATAAGGGAAAGAAGAATAGGATAAGAAAGGGGCAAGAAGAAGAAGAAGAAGATAAGGAAGTGGCACGAAGAATAAGATAAGGGAAAGAAGAATAGGATAAGAAGAAGAAGAAGAAGAAGAAGAAGATAAGGAAGTGGCACGAAGAATAAGATAAGGGAAAGAAGAATAGGATAAGAAAGGGGCAAGAAGAAGAAGAAGAAGAAGAAGAAGAAGAAGAAGAAGAAGATAAGGAAGTGCCACGAAGAATAAGATAAGGGAAAGAAGAATAGGATAAGAAAGGGGCAAGAAGAAGAAGAAGAAGATAAGGAAGTGGCACGAAGAATAAGATAAGGGAAAGAAGAATAGGATAAGAAAGGGGCAAGAAGAAGAAGAAGAAGAAGAAGAAGAAGAAGAAGAAGATAAGGAAGTGGCACGAAGAATAAGATAAGGGAAAGAAGAATAGGATAAGAAAGGGGCAAGAAGAAGAAGAAGAAGAAGAAGAAGAAGAAGAAGAAGATAAGGAAGTGGCACGAAGAATAAGATAAGGGAAAGAAGAATAGGATAAGAAAGGGGCAAGAAGAAGAAGAAGAAGAAGAAGAAGAAGATAAGGAAGTGGCACGAAGAATAAGATAAGGGAAAGAAGAATAGGATAAGAAAGGGGCAAGAAGAAGAAGAAGAAGAAGAAGAAGAAGATAAGGAAGTGGCACGAAGAATAAGATAAGGGAAAGAAGAATAGGATAAGAAAGGGGCAAGAAGAAGAAGAAGAAGAAGAAGAAGAAGAAGAAGATAAGGAAGTGGCACGAAGAATAAGATAAGGGAAAGAAGAATAGGATAAGAAAGGGGCAAGAAGAAGAAGAAGAAGATAAGGAAGTGGCACGAAGAATAAGATAAGGGAAAGAAGAATAGGATAAGAAGAAGAAGAAGAAGAAGAAGAAGATAAGGAAGTGGCACGAAGAATAAGATAAGGGAAAGAAGAATAGGATAAGAAAGGGGCAAGAAGAAGAAGAAGAAGAAGAAGAAGAAGAAGAAGAAGAAGAAGAAGAAGAAGATAAGGAAGTGCCACGAAGAATAAGATAAGGGAAAGAAGAATAGGATAAGAAAGGGGCAAGAAGAAGAAGAAGAAGATAAGGAAGTGGCACGAAGAATAAGATAAGGGAAAGAAGAATAGGATAAGAAAGGGGCAAGAAGAAGAAGAAGAAGAAGAAGAAGAAGAAGAAGAAGAAGAAGAAGAAGAAGATAAGGAAGTGGCACGAAGAATAAGATAAGGGAAAGAAGAATAGGATAAGAAAGGGGCAAGAAGAAGAAGAAGAAGAAGAAGAAGAAGAAGAAGAAGATAAGGAAGTGGCACGAAGAATAAGATAAGGGAAAGAAGAATAGGATAAGAAAGGGGCAAGAAGAAGAAGAAGAAGAAGAAGAAGAAGATAAGGAAGTGCCACGAAGAATAAGATAAGGGAAAGAAGAATAGGATAAGAAAGGGGCAAGAAGAAGAAGAAGAAGAAGAAGAAGAAGAAGAAGAAGAAGAAGAAGAAGAAGAAGAAGAAGAAGATAAGGAAGTGGCACGAAGAATAAGATAAGGGAAAGAAGAATAGGATAAGAAAGGGGCAAGAAGAAGAAGAAGAAGAAGAAGAAGAAGAAGAAGAAGATAAGGAAGTGGCACGAAGAATAAAATAAGGGAAAGAAGAATAGGATAAGAAAGGGGCAAGAAGAAGAAGAAGAAGAAGAAGAAGAAGAAGAAGAAGAAGATAAGGAAGTGGCACGAAGAATAAGATAAGGGAAAGAAGAATAGGATAAGAAAGGGACAAGAAGAAGAAGAAGAAGAAGAAGAAGAAGATAAGGAAGTGGCACGAAGAATAAGATAAGGGAAAGAAGAATAAGATAAGAAAGGGGCAAGAAGAAGAAGAAGAAGAAGAAGAAGATAAGGAAGTGCCACGAAGAATAAGATAAGGGAAAGAAGAATAGGATAAGAAAGGGGCAAGAAGAAGAAGAAGAAGAAGAAGAAGATAAGGAAGTGGCACGAAGAATAAGATAAGGGAAAGAAGAATAGGATAAGAAAGGGGCAAGAAGAAGAAGAAGATAAGGAAGTGGCACGAAGAATAAGATAAGGGAAAGAAGAATAGGATAAGAAAGGGACAAGAAGAAGAAGAAGAAGAAGAAGAAGAAGATAAGGAAGTGGCACGAAGAATAAGATAAGGGAAAGAAGAATAGGATACGAAAGGGGCAAGAAGAAGAAGAAGAAGAAGAAGAAGAAGAAGAAGAAGAAGAAGAAGAAGAAGAAGAAGAAGAAGATAAGGAAGTGGCACGAAGAATAAGATAAGGGAAAGAAGAATAGGATAAGAAAGGGGCAAGAAGAAGAAGAAGAAGAAGAAGAAGATAAGGAAGTGGCACGAAGAATAAGATAAGGGAAAGAAGAATAGGATAAGAAAGGGGCAAGAAGAAGAAGAAGAAGAAGAAGAAGAAGAAGAAGAAGAAGATAAGGAAGTGCCACGAAGAATAAGATAAGGGAAAGAAGAATAGGATAAGAAAGGGACAAGAAGAAGAAGAAGAAGAAGAAGAAGAAGAAGAAGAAGATAAGGAAGTGCCACGAAGAATAAGATAAGGGAAAGAAGAATAGGATAAGAAAGGGGCAAGAAGAAGAAGAAGAAGAAGAAGAAGAAGATAAGGAAGTGCCACGAAGAATAAGATAAGGGAAAGAAGAATAGGATAAGAAAGGGGCAAGAAGAAGAAGAAGAAGAAGATAAGGAAGTGCCACGAAGAATAAGATAAGGGAAAGAAGAATAGGATAAGAAAGGGGCAAGAAGAAGAAGAAGAAGAAGAAGAAGAAGAAGAAGAAGAAGAAGAAGAAGAAGATAAGGAAGTGCCACGAAGAATAAGATAAGGGAAAGAAGAATAGGATAAGAAAGGGGCAAGAAGAAGAAGAAGAAGAAGAAGAAGAAGAAGAAGAAGAAGAAGATAAGGAAGTGCCACGAAGAATAAGATAAGAGAAAGAAGAATAGGATAACAAAGGGGCAAGAAGAAGAAGAAGAACAATATGAAGAAGAAGAAGAAGATAAGGAAGTGCCACGAAGAATAAGATAAGGGAAAGAAGAATAGGATAAGAAAGGGGCAAGAAGAAGAAGAAGAAGAAGATAAGGAAGTGCCACGAAGAATAAGATAAGGGAAAGAAGAATAGGATAAGAAAGGGGCAAGAAGAAGAAGAAGAAGAAGAAGAAGAAGAAGAAGAAGAAGAAGAAGATAAGGAAGTGCCACGAAGAATAAGATAAGGGAAAGAAGAATAAGATAAGAAAGGGGCAAGAAGAAGAAGAAGAAGAAGAAGATAAGGAAGTGCCACGAAGAATAAGATAAGGGAAAGAAGAATAGGATAAGAAAGGGGCAAGGAGAAGATAAAGGAAAGGAGAAGAAGAAGAAGAAGAAGAAGAAGAAGAAGAAGAAGAAAATTAAGTAAGAATAAGATGAAGAAAGAAAAATTAAAGATTAAATAAGAAGAAAGAAAAATTAAAGATTAAATAAGAAAAAGAAAGAAAAATTAGATAATAATAATAATAATGATGATAATGATAATAATAATAATAATAATAAGAAAGTGTATTAAGAAGCATTGTAAACATTTGCTAAGCTTAGTTTGTCATAAAGTCAGAATTAGGAGTCATCCAGTGAGAATCAAGCTGAATATCAGTAGTTTTGCTGGTTAACTATTTTACCTTGTGATGAAGAGTAAGAATTAGAAGATCAGTAAAATAAACAAACTTTGAATTAAAAACAACAACAACAACAACAAAAAAAAGGGTAAAACGTGACGGACGTAAGGAAAAAGTAGGACAAAATCATCATAATCATCGTCTCGATGACGGCACAAATTTCCCTGATTCTCTCTCATCATCCGTCCCTATCATCCACCGTTCCTGGTAGTTATTCTAGGCTGCAGTTTATATCCGCACAGAGCTGATGAAAATAAGTCTTTGGTGGTGTGGTGTCAACATTGGTACATCCATCTACATGATTCTACGAGAGAAATTCGCTTCTGAGCCCGCCGTTGCTTCTCCAGCAGTGCCTCGTATGTCCCGTTTGCTTTACACGAATGATTTGTGAGATTGGAAACTGGTAGCAGAACAGTTGCCGTCTTGTGGGATGTTACTTCTAGGATTTGTTCAAGACAGTACGCAGAATATGTATATAACCATAAAAATACTAAGTGAACATTAAAAACTTACTTTAAAAAAGCACACACACACACACACACACACACACACACACACACACACACACACATATTTATATCTATAATGATAAAATTACGAAGGAAACACTTGAATATTACTTGATACTCAACACGAACGACACAAACATGTACACACACATACACACAGATATACATACACAGACACGCATATATATATTATAAAAATCATAAAATTACAAAGCAAAAACTAAAAATGATACATAATCTATAAGTCCCATATATATATATATATATGAAATAATTGATGTTTCTTGACAGAAGATGGCCATCAATCTATTTTTTTCAAAAGTGATTCTCTAACATGGTGGCACTGGAAATGATTTTATATGCTTCTTCCACCAACAACACCATCATCTAATTATAAATAGCTGTACTCCTGTGACAAGCACCAGGAAGATGATTGACAACTACATTAACCGTATACACATCATTCTCACGGAAATAACTGTGAGGGGAAGGAGGTGGGAACTTCGATGGAAATTTTCCTGTCACAAACGGCCACACAGAAGCAAAGACACGGACATACCCATAGACATATACAAACACGTCATGATATTATCGGGTAAATGTTTTCCCAATTCAGTTGAAAAGTAGTAATAAAAGTACAAAAAATCTATATGAAACGGCAAGATTAAAATCTGAAATTAAAAAAAAAAAGCCTCAAAATCATATTGTTTCACGTGTTTGATGACAAAGTCTTTAGACAGACAGTAAATCTTGTATTATATATATATATATATATATATATATATATATATATATTGGCATAATGGTTAGAGTGTTGATCCGAGAACCAGGGGTTTAATCCCAGGTCGAGTCATACCAAAGACTCAAAAAGTGGTACTTGATGCCTCCTTGCTTAACACTTGGCATTATAAGATACAGATCAAGGGTAAGTTGAGCAATCCAGGGAAAGGAGTAGCGCCCTCCTCTACACTATGTTGTAATAGCTATTGAAAAGGGAGCCTTTGGGTCGCCCTTTACTACAGTCGGTCAACTTATATATATATATATATATATATATGTAAGCATCAGATGAAAAATAAGAATCGTTCTCGACAATTCAAAGTGCACAAACATTGGACAGTAGAACAGTAAGAAAATTAGAAACAATCAAAATCTCCTTTTTTTAAGGTTTATTCCGTAACTTGTAAATTCATTTGTTTTATTTGAAATAAAAAATATAATCTTCAGACGAATTTTCTTTGTTTTTTTACTTTTTTGTTGAAATTTGAATTGTTTTCATATATATATATATATATATATATATATATACCTTAAAAAAGAACAAAATCCGGTCACTCTAGTTTTTCTTAAAGGAATTGTTGCTCTGTGATGTCAGTTACATTGAGCTCTTTACCAGGGATATTTAAATGTTCGAAGTTTGAATAATTTAATTGTCCTGACTGAATTATTCCCGACCCCGGATTGACTGGACTGAAGAACGAACACACACACACACACACACACACACATATATATATATATATATACATATATATATATACGAGGATCATTGAATAGGTTTCCAGATTTTTTTCGTATGGGTACATTTATTGACAGTACACACATGAAACTCTAGTCCCCTTCGAAGGAATCTCCTCCGGTTGCAATGCACTTGTTGTACCGTTCAGACAACTTCTGGAATGCCCCATGGAGCAAGGTCTGGACTATAAGGAGGGTGAGGAACTGTCTTGATGCCCATCTTTGTCAAATAGTCAGTGACAAAGATGGAGATGTAGACTGGTGCATTGTCCTGGTGGAAATGCCACTGAGCCGATTTGAAGAGTGCTGGCCTCTTCCGACGGAGTCTCTTTCTGAGCTCCCTTAAAACCTCAACATAGTATTCCTTGTTGACTGTCTGTCCAGGGGGAACCTAGTGCATATAGATCATGCCAGTGCTGTTAAAAAAGTTTGAGGGGGGAATTTGCTCTGTCTGGCCTTCTTGGGTCTGGGAGAGCCAGCATGCTTCCATTGCGAACTCTGTTTCTTGGTCTTTGGGTCATATCAGTAGATCCAGCTTTCATTACATGGCATTTTTCCAAGTTTAAAACAGAATTTTATTGCATATCGTTCTTCCAAAGCCCAGTTTGCATTTTTGAAATTCACCAGCTGTGACAATCAAGCTTTAGAAAGGTGTATTCCAATTCCTGCTGTAGCTGTTCATTTAAACCTGAAATCATATATATATATATATATAAATGTAAGGTGTTGTTATATTCTATTTTCTTGATAAAATCTGTGGTTGGTTCTATTTTATTCAATTTATCTGAGATTTTTTTTTATGTTTACATTTTGTTTGTTTTTTCTGGTTGTGTTTTATGGCATATTAACCCTTGTCGGTCATTTAATGTCAAAACCTCTTAAGTATATACAATTTGTAAAAGAATACGTTGTAAAAGACATTTTCAAACGAGCCAGAGCTTATTTGTTTGCACACAGTTAAATGGTTTTAAGTCTTTCTAATACGAATTATTTTATTTACTATTAATTATTTATTTACACTGTTAAATGGTTTCAAGTATTGCTATGTATCATTAAAAATTCAATTATACTGTCATTTGTTTACACACAGTTAAATGGTCAAAAAGATATAGTTCCAATAATTCAATTTAACATTAGTCATTTCTTTGCTCAGAGTTCAAATGTGAAACAATTCTATTTGATCCATAGAGAGGACCCTATCAAGTGCTACCACTTCTGGCCAGAGTATACCTGAGAGCAGTGTCAATGAAGGGGAACTCCACATTCCCTAAAGCTCCAGGACTGGAGCTTTACCATAAGATTGTTCAATGTCATAACAGGACACTCGTTAGAAGAACCTTACCCCTCTGCTTCACCCGACTGGGCTGTCTAGATTTTGTGGATATATGAATGACATATCATCTCATCATCATCATCATCATGTCGTGCCGCCAGCACGGATATCTCTGACCCTCTCTCGCTACTTCTCCCAATCGTTCATCGCCTCTGGCAAGTCTTCAGGGCTACATCCCGTATCCTCACAGAGTTGCTGTATGTAGGTTCGAGTTGGTCGTCCTGCTTTTGCTCGGCCATATGTGGGTCCATAGGAGTACATCCCTTATGAGCTCGTCCCTGCTTCTCGAGCTGTGTCCTGCATGTCTGGTTTGTCTAACTTGGATAGTTTTCGTGATGGGAGTTAGGTGGCCGTATAGTTGGTGCTTTGTGGGTTGTTGCCTCCAGGACTTGTACAATATTGCTCGCAGCATTCTTTTGTAATTGCCGTCTTGCTTTTTTTCCAGCCGTTTTGTTAGCGTCCAAGTAGTGCAACCATATAGCAGTATCGATCCGACCGCTGCTTGGAAGAAACTGCGTTTCATTTTATCGGTCAGGTCTGACTTCCATATGATCGATAGTTTATCGATAGCTGTCCATGCCTTCGTTAGCTGCGTGTCGATGTCGGTTGATGAGACACTGCTTCCTTGGTAGGTGGACTTGTCTACCAGTTTTAGAGAGGTTCCGTCTAGTGTGGAAATGTTGCCTGTTTGATTAAAGCCCATGTATTTAGTTTTGTGTGCACTGACATGGAGGCCAAACTATTGTTTCGGCTTGGTTGGGTGTATTTGCCAGAATCGCTATGTCATCGGCGTAGTCGGCGTCGGTAATTGTTTTTGCGGGGTACCTTCTGCTTTTTTTCTTTGTCAGCTCGAAGCCTTTTTCGTTGATTTTACATATCATCTATGTAACAGAAATGTCAGGAATCTTTGAGTATTATGAATTCAAAAAGAACTGATTCAAGAAATCCAAGGAAAATATTAGTAAAAATACATATTAACACAGAATGATTGTTGAATCTAGCATTACTTCCTATCATATTTCTATCAAAGAGGAGGTTCTTTTAAGCTATCTTCTAAAATGAATTAGTTCTAAATAGTTACAACGTATCTTATCTAAATTACTTTTTATTATTTATAATTTACTTCTATTAAAATTCGATATTTTTGTCATGATTTCTAAACTACAAAGACATTATTAACGAAAATAAATTTTCGAAAAAACAAAAAACAAAAAACAACACAAAAAAAAAAAAACAAAAAAAAAACAACAAAAAAAAAAACACAAATTAAAAACGACTTGAGTCGAGTTTGAAATGGAACGCTATTAATGTTGAACAGCACTAAATCTTTTTGTTTTCAATTTTTCATTTAAACATCTTTTTTTTTATCTGAGGGAACATCAATTTCATTGCCTTGAAGATGGTTGTAAAGGCAGAAACATGGTAAATTTTATAAAAAGAATACATTTTTTGAATATTTTGTTTTTCTATATTTTATATTTATACACACAGAAACACACACACACACACACACACACACGCTTTCCCTACACATGCATATATATATATATATATATATATATATTGGGTATGAGGTTGACTATATATAGGTACTGGCACTTCAAAATATCAGATTCGTAAAAAGAATTTTTATATGTATATTTTATGAAAACTGGATTTTTGTATATATGAATACTTATACATTCACATACACACACACACACACACACACATATATATATATATGTATATATATGTGTGTGTGTGTGTGTGTGTATGAGTATCTTTTCCTCTCTCTATATCTCTTTCTCTCTCTCTCTCTCTCTCTCTCTCTCAATATATATATATATATATATATATGATTTTTTCTTTTTTTGTTTATCCAAAGAGAGAAAAAAGGAAATATTTCAAAATGAATAGGCCCACTTAGAAAGTTATATATTTTCAATAATTATTTGTTTCGTTCTTACATACGTGTATGTTTCCAGTTTGCTGCTTTCGTCAGAGAGATTTAGTAATTTACTAGGTTTTTTCTTGGATGTGGCACAAGGCCATACGCATGAAACTTGAACTCACTTGTTTCAGTTTGTTAATCGAATGTCTTTTCAGGTGATATATATATATATATATATATATATATAAGTCTTTCGTGATGTAATGGTTTCTGTTGTAGGAAATTGACACGGTGATTCAAGTTCAAATCTTGGACGAGACTATTTGCATTTCAGATGGAGCTAAAATTCTTGAATTCAATAATTCTCCCTCCGGTTATGAGTAAATAGAGGATCAGACTTGGCTCTTTGACCTTGGTTTGGCAACCATTTGAGGAGAAAGAAAACTCTGCATTCAAGCCTGTTAAACTCCGCTTAAAAACTGACCCTGTACTACTTGAAAACAACGTCTGCCTCGTCGAAAGAAAAAAAAAAACACCGACAGAATTACTAAGTAGAACGAAATATAAATGCCTACAGAGTCAGAAAGAATTTACCTCTGTTTAATCGAACCAGATCATCAAGACAATTCTGACCAAAAAAGGGTTGGACTAGAACTACATTTTATTTATTAAAAGACCGCTTGAAAGAATAAAAGCAGCATAAAAAACTTCCAGAAGAGTTTTACCATATATATATATATATATATATATATATATATATAGGATAAACTCTTCTGTCGATTTCAACAAATCCTTCCCAAACAGTTCAGTTAAAATCGTGAACCACCGGACTAACTACACCGGTTATTTGTTTATTGTGATGAAGGCTCGAGTTAGAATGAGTTTTTATTAACTTTTTATTAAAAAATCTTATGGCTGTACTTATTTATAGGTGTCACCTGGTGTCCCATTGAGAAGATAGAAATATGATTACTACTATCCTCTTGTTTGATGTAATAGTAGCAAGCCATCAGAGATTGACCGTTAAGAACAGATGTTTCTACTCGGAGACCTCCCTCGGGTCACCTGACACGGGAAGGAAGAAGGTAGAAGCCAAATGATTGGCTGGGACCCTGAAAACGGAAGTGGCACCTTCCTCCCGTCAGCGAAAAGAAGAAAAGAAAAAGTTAGTTGTTGGACAGGGTTCGTGGCAGACGGAACCAAAGCCATTACTCCGAGTAGAAGAAGACAAAAAAATATCTCGGACACGAAGGAGCCAAGTTCTTCAAGCCAGTATTAAAAATAGCATAAAGTCTTTTAGCCCGTAAAAGAGGAAATATTCTCCACAGGAACTCCATCAAAGAAAAAAGATAAGTAAACTTTGAGACCATTTCTCCTTATACCCAATTTTATATACCCTCTCTCTCTCTCTCAATTTGAAGAAAAACGAAAGACAAGAAAAGAAGAAAGACATTTATGTTCATGGACTGTTCATTTATTATATATTTGACACGTTGAAGGTGTATATCTATGTCTAGTAAAAGATTGATATATTTTAATGTTCCCACGTGGTCGAAGTTGTTATTTGCAGTATCTTCTACGAGTTTGTTATGTCATATTTCTTTTCCAGCTTCTATTCGCCTTATGATATGCTCGCTTAAAATTGTCCTATTAATTCCTTTAAAATATCACACGGGAAACTGGAATTGCCGACTACTATAATTAATATTATTACGTCTCAACCTAGGGGTCCATATCTTCCATTGTCTAGGGGAGGAAGACTAGTGGCCTTGGTGGGTGTGTGTATAGTGTGAAATTTGGAACCCCTTGCCAGCGGCGGTCAGTCTGGCCATAAATTAATCCCCAACATAATATGCCAGTTCTTATATGCCTGAGGAAAAAAAAACTCTAACGAGGACTTATTCTACAAGGGATCAAGTGCCAACCTGCCCCGTCTTCACACGTGCAAAAATAAAGTCCCGTTTTCGGATTTTAAAGAATTTGCCGTCACAATAGGTAACATAGTATAAGTATATTTACTTGTCTTCTCTTTGTCGCTTTTAAAACTTAACTGTGTCATATGAAATAATATTTACATAAAAAATGTATACTTGCTTATTTTAGACATGACAGTATTCAATATTTTGATCAACATGTAGAGACACACTAAACTGGATCGAGTGGTGAGAATTCACTTCTAGAGTTCAGTGGAAGTATAGAATCACTCCTTCATTGCCATTACAACCAGCTCCACTCTGATGAATGGTAGTATCTGTTAGGATCACATGTATAAATTAAATAGATGTTTGGATGAGCTAATGACGAAAATAACGCACCATTGTATCACAGATTCTTTCTAGCAAAACTCCTCAAGTTTTGAACTCGGAGTTTAACTTTCACCTAGACTGGTGGCTTTACCATACGCTAGAAAGCTATATCTGCCTTATGATTTTCCCAATAGACCGGTGTGGGCTGGGGGAAGAGGCTGATTCATGCCTTTTGCAAGAACATCAGTGCAAAAATAAACGCAGACAGTTTTGCCCAGGACCTGAATTCAACTCTTCGGGTTTATTTTCTGACCCCAGCAGCCATTAAATCACACGTGCATTGATATATATATATATATATATATATAGTCTCTCCTTTCTTTTACACACACACACACACACACACACAATATTTTCACTTCCTCTCTGTCTCTCCTAATTTGCTCAAGGTCTTATAAGGATGAAAGAAATTGTTAATATATCCGTGCTAGAAATATCTCATTTCTTGCATGAAAGATTAAAACTTGAATCACGCACGTATGCCTATATTCTAAAGAAAAATCTGTTTTAATTTAATTGGAATTATGAAAAAGTGTTTAAAAAAAGTAGATGCTTACAACAACCTACAGAAATGCATACATTCATATCTTGCTCAGTCTATTCCCTATCTATCTATCTATCTATCATATAGATATGAACAGACTGGAATAGATTAAAATAGACTGGGGTATCTATCTATCTATCTACTCAATTTCATTCCTATCTATCTATCTATCTATCTATCTATCTCATTCTCGTCATATCTATCTATGTAGGTGTCCCTACGGCGTAATGACTAAAGTGATGGATAGCGGATTCGAAGTCACGCTATAACATTCACTTTCAAGCTAATACCCTTGGAGACTCCCTTATCTCCCAGCTATGGGTTGAGTAGTATCACTGCTGTTCTTCTACAAGGATGGCCATGACATTAATTAACCCACGAAGGTTCATAAGCTATTAAACAAAGAAACTAAGTTAATCTTTCTCTCTCTCTCTCTCTCTCTCTCTCTCTCAATATTTCTATCTATGCATTATCTATCTATCTATCTATCTATCTATCTCATTCTAGTCATATCTATCTATCTATCTATCTATCTATCTATCTATCTATCTATCTATCTATGTTCATGTCTATCTATCTTTGGAATATAATCGGTAATGTGGTCTGTGATAGGGCTGGCATTCTTTGATATATTCACTTTTTTTCCGTTAGGATGACCCGAGTTTAATTTGATATGTGTGAGTCAAATTGGCAATAAAGCCTCTGTTTCACTGGGAAATACATTTGTAAAAGTGTATATGATATTTATATCATTAAGGGTTTTCGGACTATTGTCTTCATCTTTATTAATATTTCCACAACATTTCGGCCGATATGTCCTCTGGCCTTCTTCAGGTTTTTGTCGAACTCGGGAACCTTCACGGAACTTCGAACTACGTCCTTTATTGAATCCACGGGGGGCGCCTGTTCTGATCCCGTGGACGTAGTTCGAAGTTCCGTGACTGTGGACCAGTGACAGAGTTTTTGTTCTACATTCTGTGGTCACTGTTTAGATATTCAGTGGGGGAGATCACAGTATATACTGTTGATGAGATCTAATAAGGTCGAAACAGCAGTCCAGTATTTTCGTATGTTGCATGCAGTGCTTGTCGGATTTTCTGATCATGGTAATTCTCTCTCTCTCTCTCTCTCTCTCTCTCTCTCTCTCTCTCTTTATATATATATATGTATATTTGCCCATTAGCTTAGTGGATAGCGTGTTCACTAATAACCCAGGAGACCGAGGTTCAATCTCAGGTCGTGTCATACCAAACACTCAAAAATACTACTTGATAAGCCCTTGCTTAACATTCAGGATTATAAAATACATATCCAGAGAAATGTGGGGCAATCCAGGGAAGGAAGTAGCATTTCCCCTACACTTTTATATTGGAAAGGAGGCCTTCGAGTCACTGTCGACTCCGGCTACCAACTTTATATATATATATATATATATATATAAAAGCATATGTACGGCCACTTATCTCCCATCTTGCTAACCATCCCAGTAAGACGATCAAGACATGCTGGGTATTGCTGGAGAAGTAAGGACAACGCTCTCTTATGGATTCCTACACATGGACGAGCCATTGTTGGTCAAAAGCAAGTACTTACATGCATCAACTCTGTCAGGACAATAGATGCAGTCAAGAAGACCGTTCTGGGGCGATGGATGATGGGAAATGGATGGCTTGAGAGCGAGTCAGGGAACTCTGTGCTATCAGCACGACTTGATTACATATATATATATATATATATATATATATATATATATATATATATATATTAAAGATGACATGTTCTGTAAAATAAAATAACGCTAATGATAATGAAAGAAAAACCTTGAAAAAATATTATGTACTTATATCTAAAGCCGTTGGAGTGGAAGCATTTAAAATCAAATATGTACATTTTATCGTGATATTTCATGGAAACCTTTCATTTTCATCTGCTATATATATATATATATATATATATATATGCAGAGAGCGAGACCGACAGTAAATAATATGACAATATTCCACAATACAAAATATTCTTATACAATAAGTAATTTTATTTTTATTTTACTTTAGCTTTCGACTAAGATAAATCAATAAGTAGAATTCCATTGAGTCATATTCTTCAAATGAAAACTGTATTTTATTGGGAAAACTATTTTTTTTACTTGTGTCTTACTATATGTATATATTACTACACCTGTCCTATAATATCTTTTGCATTTAGGCCAAGTAATATATATGAAAAAGTTGGCATTATTATGGGACAATGTTAATAGCATTTTTGTTAGGATTCACCTAATGGAAAAGAAAGTTATCACAATTATCTGTCTCATAATAGTTCTTACATTTAGCGTATGAAATACACACACACACACACAATATATATATATATATATATATATGCTAATGTAGCAACTATTAATTCTGAGATAGATAGATAGATAGATAGATAGTGTGTATGTTAGTGAGTCTATGAGGGAGAAAGAGTGAAAGATTGAGAAAGAGTGTGGGTTTGTGAGTGAGAGAAAGAGCGAGTGTGTGTACGAAAGATAGAGAGAGAAAGAGAGAGAGAGAGTGTGTGTGTGTGTGTGTGTGTGCATGTTTGTAAGAGTTTGTGTGTGTGATCGATCGATAGATTGATAGCTAGATAGTGCACGTGTGTGTGTGTGTGTGTGTATGTGATAGATAGATAGATAGAGAGTGATAGAGCAATCAATGATATTCGACAATACAAAATATGTTTTAAACCAGAACACTAATTGGATTTTTATTTTATTTCAGTTATCCTTCCGGCAAAACTTTCATGAGCAACATTTTACAAATGAACAATGTATTCTTTGTTTGTGAAAACAATTTACAAATGTATTGAATCTTACCCTGTAAATATATTATTACTTTCATCCTATAATATTTATTAACCTTCGTAGATTATTTGATATTGAAGCCCTTCTTGTAGAAGAAAAGTTGTTGCACTATTTAACCCATAACTGTTAGGATAAAGAGGTTCAAACATTTACCAGGGGTGAACGTAATAGCGTGACTGGAGTTTGAACTCGCTTTCAACGATTCCGCGTTTGTGTCACAGGTAGTCCCTATATATATATATATATATGCACTATATATATCATCATCATCTTGTCGTGCTGGTAGCACGGATATCCCTGACCCTCTCTCGCCACTTTTCCCTATCGTTCATATATAGGCAGGTCTTCAGGACAACATCCTGTATCCTCACATAGTTGCTGAATGTATGTTGGAGCTGGTCGTCCTGCTTTTGCACGGCTATGTGTGGGGGTCCATAAGAGTACATCACTTATGAGTTCGTCCCTGCTTCTCCAGCAGTGTCCTGCATGTCTGGTTCGTCTAACTTGAATAGTTTTCGTGATAGGGGGCAGGTGGCCGTACAGTTGGTGTCTTGTGGGATGTTGCCGCCAGTTGGTGTATTGTGGGGTGTTGCCGCAGCATTCTTGTGTAATTGCCGTCTAGCTTCTTCTCCAGCCGTTTTGTTAGAGTCCATGTAGTGCAACCATATAGCAGTATTGATGTGACCGCTGCCTGGAAGAAACTGCGTTTCATTTTATCGGTTAGGTCTGATTTCCATATAATCGATAGCCTATTGATAGCTGTCCATGCCTTCGTTAACCTCGTGTCGATGTCCTTTTCGGTTGATGCGACGCTGCTTCCTAGGTAAGTGAATTTGTCTACTAGTTTAAGAGGGGTTCCGTCTATAGTGGAGATGTCCCACGTTTGATTATAGCACATATATTCCGTTTTGTGTGCATTGACATAGAGGCCTATGCCTGCGGCTGCTCGTTCCAAACTATGCAGTAGTGTTTCGGCTTGGTCGGGTGTATTTGCCAGTATCGGTATGTCATCGGCGTAATCGGCGTCGGTAATTGTTTTTGCGGGGTACCTTCTGCTTCTTTTCTTTGTCAGCTCGAAGCCGTTCTCTCTGATTTTGTCAATCGATGTTCTAAGTACGTAGTCTAGACAAATCATAAAAAGGTATGGAACCAGCGTGTCCCCTTGTAGTACTCCTGCTACAATGTCGAAGTATTCTGTGTCTCCATCTGGTGATCGTACTTTTACTTTGGTGTTTCTATAGAGAATCATTATTGCTGCTACGGTTTCTTTAGGATACACTATATATATGCATTATGTATATATGCACTATATATATGCACTATATATATATATATATATGCACTAAAATATGCTCTCTCTCTCTCTCCCTCTCTCTCTGTATATATATATAGTACATATTTGGCAGTATGTTTTTATTTAAACAAGTTTACTTAACGATTACGGAAGTTTCTTTTTCATGATCTGATTTTGGTTTTTCTTTAGTTTTCTTGCTAATTTCTTTGAGTCAAGGTAAAATTGATAGATGAATTGCCCTAATTTATGTTCCTATGCGCTTTCGATTATATCCATTGATCGTCTTCGGGAGGATTATTTTTTGTTGGTGTTTGTTTTTGTTTAGTTTGGGTGCGAAATCTTTTTTGTTGGAAGGGGTTATTATTGGTGACCCCCACCTTTTGTAAGTTTGTTAGTTATGGAAGATGTTTAGTATATTATTGCTGGTGCTGAATTCTGTTTTATTTATGTTTGATTGTTTAGTTTCAATACTGATGGCTTCAAGGATTTGTAGGTATTTTTTCTGTTATTTCTATATCTGATTTTTGACCTATTGGTGAGGATTTTTTCTATTTCTGAAGATTAGAATTTATCTGTCTTATTACTATGCGCTATAGTTATATGTTATTTGAAGGTATTAGTATAAGAAAGGTAGTATGTAAGGCAACTGGCATTGGAAAATATAATTATCTGCCCTTGGCGGTCGAGTGGGGCCAATCAACGCTCTGCCTGGAATTGGTGCCTATTTTGACTCCTTTTCAAAATTTCATACCTTGTAGTGCTGACAGGCAGACCAATCAGATGATTTGAAATCAATCCAGTTCAAGGTGGACCTCAGTAGATAAGTCTGACTACAAAGCCATTAAGTTGCAACCCTTGTATTCTTCAAATATATATTTGTGCTTTTATAGAGTTTTGAGTTTTTCTTCATCAGATTTGAAAGCCTAACTATTAATGAGGGAAATTATATAGGTCCCAGCAAAAAAAGACCATACCGGAGAGAGTGATTAATGGAGATATTAGGAATTCTTAAGGTGTTCAGGTGGCACTTCCGGAATGGACATGTAAATTTGTATACTATTTTTGTTTTATTTAGGGAGGATTCAAAAGAGGTTTGTATTTTTAATTATAAGATTTAATGTTTTAAATTTGGTGTAGTAGATGATGAATTTAATTTGTTTCGGATATTTTATAAGTTTTGCAAAACAAAGCAATTTCACTGGTAATAAACCTGTAGCAGAAAGAATTTCGCATTTTTGTTTGGCGCGTAATCTAATTCGACCGTTAGGGTCGACGCATAATTTCACCCAATCAGGATGACTTATCCTATTCAGCCCGCATTATCTTTCCGGGCAGAACAAACTGGGGAAATCTGCTAAACACTTTCTTTAGCTGAACAACTTCGTTCAGTGCAGACGTATTACTGTCTGCTCTTCAATAGCAGCAGCAGCAGCAGCAGCAGCATCGACACAATGAGGGAAGCAGTCTAATTTATGGACCACTTGCGTCTATTTCTCTAAGACCAAGGTTTCCCAGTTGAATATGAATTAGATGAATTCAATACGCCACACACAGGAACAACTTTACGTCACCTCCCAAAATTGGCTATGTCGACTGCGATGCAGAATTCCGCTCCGATACCTAGCGACTTCACCTCTGGGCAACATTTTCTGGAGACATTCACGCTTCTCCCCGAAACAACCAGGACCACAAACTCACGGTGACTTTAACGTTTCTCTCCTCAAACAGAAAACACGATTTTTTCTAACCTATGACGAACATATCTCCCTCGCACATCCAACAATGCCTTAACCTAACAATGCACTTTTCACTCAGGAATTTAGCTGCTAAAATTCTTTCTCAACTCTATCATAACTTCATTTCGTTTCCTTACTTCTTTCCTTCCTACGAGACTTGCAGCATTAACGTAAACTCTTTATTCCATGCTGCCATTAAAAACCTTCATATAAAAGCTAACGGCATCTTTGTCTTCTTCATTCTCCCTTTATTTTACAACAACACTTAGCGAGGTAATAACACACACACGCGCGCGCGCAAGAACACATTTCTTCGCTAAAAATGGTAACAAACATTCCTATCGCTAAAAACCCTTCTAAAAAAATAAATTTCTATTAAATTCATATTCAATTATTTTTGTGTAAGTAAGTGTTTAAGAAATATTATAAAATAGGGATAGTAGCATTTTCTGTTTTAAGAATGTTTAAGAAGGTTTAAGAATAATGTTTCAGAAAAAGGGTTAAGAAGAATTTATATTTAAGAAGAATGCTTTAGAAGAAGTTGAAAGAATAATGTATGACAAAGTTTAAGAAGAAGGTTTAAGAAGAAGGTTTAAGAAGAATGCTTAAGAAGGTTTAAGAAAAAGCATTAAGTAGAAGCTTTAAGAAGAAGCTTTAATAATATTGTATGAGAACAAGGTTTAAAAATAATGTTTTAGAAGAATTCTTAAGAAGAAGGTTTACGAATAATGTTTTAGGAGGTTTAAGAAAGTTTAAGAAGAATGCTTAAGAAGAAGGTCAAGGAATGATATTTATGAAGAATGCTTAAGAAGAAGGTTTAATAATGTGTAAAAATAATGTTTTAGAATAATGTTTAAAAACGAGGTGTAAGAATAAAGTTTAAGAAGAAGGTTTGCGAATATTATTTTAGAAGAATACTTAACAAGAAGGTTTAAAAATAAAGTTTAAGAAGAAGGTTTAAGACGAAGGTTTAGAGACTGTGTATAAGGAGAGGATTTGCAACTAGTGTTTAGGAACAATGCTTACGAAAAAGGTTTTAGGTTTTCGATTAATGTTTTAGAAGAAAGTTTAAGAAGCATTTTCAAGGAGAACGTTAGAGATAAAGAATGCTATCTGTATCCCATAATAATAGGAGGAGTCCCGGTGGTTTAATGGTTAACGTGCTGGACTGCGATATCGTAGTTAGATTTCGAACTCCAGTCGTTAAATTTCGGGCTAATACCCTTGGGAAATGTATAAACTCCATCTTGATCTGTTTCTTTTGCAGTCTATCCCTGTTCTTGTCTCAGTCTATTCCCCCCTCTCTCTCTGTCTCTCTATCTATCTAACAGATACGAATAGACTGGGATATCTATTTATCTATCTCTGTCCGTTTCTGTTGCCATTTGATCATATCAGTCTCAGTATGTATTGTACGTATTTATCTATCAATGCAGATGATAAAGTTTGCATATCCCAAGTCTAGTCAGCAGATCGAAGGTTAAAGATGAATATCGGAGATAAACAATAATATATCTGTCCCAAAATAGTTGTTACTTTTATTTGAATGAAACATATAAAAATTTAACCACTATTATCAGACAGAGTATACTTTAAAAAGATCTTAGACCCTTGTCAATCATCTATTTTTAGACTTATCTTTTATTTTCTTTAGACTTATCCTTTATTTCTTTAAGGTTTTTTTCTGCTAAAACTACTCGATCCAAATTCTTTTTGAATGTAATTTTTTTCCTCTTTGCACGAAGGAATAATCGTTTCCTCTTTTTATCTTTTTATTTATTTTTATTTCATTCATTCTATTTTTTAATTAAACGATCCAAACTCTAATGACAAAAGGCACAAGAGCTTCAGGTTACTCACTTGGCGAGAATTTCGCATCTCTGCAGCTGTCGTCTCTCTCGCTTGGGCCAGTCTGATTGACTCCTTATCTCCAGAGTAAGTATTGCCAGAACAGACGAAACTATTTCAAGAGCACATTGTTTGCCTCCTTGAAAATCAAATGGAAACGCTGTTGCCAATGTTACCCCGTTTGAAATGACATCATAAAGTAAGCATCGATTGATCGAAGAACGTCTCATCTCATTTCGATACTTATCTACATCACCCGACCCCCCCACTATGTCCAAACTATTTTCTGTCCTGATTGCGAGTTTCCTGTTCAGAATGGAATTGGTACAAATCTATATACTAAGTAAAAGCCTGGTAACTCTGCAACTTGTATCTTTGACTAGAGGTGGGTATGTGGTGGCCTAAATTACTAATAACCTGCAATTATATTTTAGCAAGGTATTTGTTGGTGGCGTTAATAACGCTCATCGTGTTAGGAAATGTTAAATTCCTGGATGAGGCTGTTTCACTTTCACACTAATGCTTTTGTGAAAGGCATGAACCCATCTATTCTCCCTCCAGCTATGAATAAATAGTATGGAAGAGTGCACTCATTATCCTGTCAAAGCGACCAGTCTACAGACAGGAAAAAACATTGAATTAAAAACCAGTAGTACGGGACTAATGTTGGATATTGACTTGAAGATCCCTTTGACATTCCGTGTAAATTGCATGGAAATAATAGGAAATGCATTTGTCACATAAAGTAAACAAGACGCAGATACCCCTGTGAAAATACCGCATAAATTGCGTTGGTAGATCGATAGTAGGGTCTGACCCATGAAGAAGAAAAACAACAGGAAGTACACCAGTTTCCTAAAGTAAAAAGGACGCAAGTGCCCCAGTGGGGACGAGGGAAACCGGCAGAAAGGTCACGTAAATTGCGTGGGTGGTATGCTAGAAGGAAGCGTGTCCACGTGCAACGTGTAAGTGGGAGCTGTGAACATGAGTAGTGCATGGACGCCCGGAAAATTATCCAAACCAGGGAAGATTTCGACCTTGGAAGAACGAAGAAGAAAGGCAGAGAGGCTGCGTGTGTGCGAACTCAGTCATTTTTTACTCTCTCTATTTCACTCTATCCATACGTACATTTTGTGTAATAAAAAGAAAAGAAGCAGATTATATTTTTATACATCAGCATTGATATCTTTCTCTGCTATACTATAGCTACATCGTCAAAACAAAACAAAAGATTTACTTACCACAAAGCAACAACACCATTACAAACGTTGTGTGGCTACAGCCCTCTATTCCCAAAGACAACGAAACATTTGTATCTATATTTTTTGTGATATCCAATAATTAAGTAATTAGCAAGTTTACTTATTATAAGGAATCAATTATTACAATTTCTTAAAATTGGAAGCTAATCATATTTACCCAACCCCTCCGCTCGGGCAGAATATGACACAAGGTCAATTTTTAAGCGGAGTTTAACAGGTTTGAATTCAGAGTTTTCCTTCTGCTAGACTAGTTCCCTCACCAAGGCTGAAGAACCTAGCCTGTCCTACTATTTACCCATAGCTGGAGGGAGAATAATTGGATTCATACCTTTCCCAAGGGTATTAGTGCTATGTGAAATGTTATTAGTCTCGTTCAGGATTTGAACTCGTGTCGCCGTGTCGATTTCCTGTGACAATAACCATTACACCACGGGCACCTTAAAATTGGAAGCTAATTAATATAATTTTGATTAAGGACTTAATCAAGGTGAGGAGTCCTTTTTGCGTGGTGGCTAACGTGCTGGACTGCGACATCATAGTAAACAAGATCGAATTCAAGTCACTTTCGGAATAATACTCCCTTATCACGTAAGTCATGCGTTGAATATGACTACAACGATGACTTTGGAATTCAATATCCGACGAAGGTTGATATGCTCTTAAACAAAGAAACCAAACCAAACCAAACCAAATCAGGGTGTATTTACACAAAATGTGGATGAGTGTTGAATTGGCATGCCAAACATTTGATCACTTACCAGGCCGAAAACTAGTGTCCCTAAAAATATCAAAATGCTAGATTTTTATGACGCAGGCTCGTGTACACAAAAATGTTGTCTCAGTGAGGAGTAAATATGCAGCTATTATATCGTCAACAATATGAAGATTAAAAACAAAATAGATGATTTAAAAAGTTCACTGGATACCATATTTCTGTGGTTGTTTTCCTGTTCTTGATGAGTAATGTTTTTAATTTCAAGTTTTGCCAAAATTCTTGAACAAAATTCTTTATGTTAATTTCTAAAAAATATCCTTTCAACATAATTAGAGAACTTGGAATTATATTGCCCAATATATTTTTCAAGAATTTTTGTGACGAGGAAGTGAAAACTGCTGTGTTTAAGTGGCTCAAAGAACAGTCAAAAGAATTTTATGAGGCAAGGATACATGCTTTCATTTGAAGGTGGAACATTGCTAGAGAGAGAAATGGTGACTATGTTCAGAAGTAGGGATGTGATTCACAGAGGAGCAGCTTCATTTTGATGTATGATACATGTTCCGGTATCGTTAATTATTCCCGTACTAAAGAAAAAGGAATTACTTTTTGTCTCACCCTCGTATATGTATATATACATATATATATGCATGCTGATAATAGTATAAAATACTGATAATGATAACAAGTGGTCTGAAAAGTAAAGAGTTTGTCACAAACAATTTATTTAAATTCCAAATAATCAACTATATGGTTTCGCCCTTCCGATTAAACTCTTCGTTTCTTTCCCATCTATCCTGCCATGCTTATATGGGCAGATGGAAGGATTCTTCGGGGATGCCCCTCAGCTCCGTCGTTACTGCGTTAATGGATTCCCTGCCACCAAAACGAGTGCACTTGATAATCCCCTTTTGAGCTTGAGGTAAAGCAGAGCACTCAAAGCAAGATCAGCTGAATAGGAATTTTCTTCTGGTACGGTGATGTTCCTCTCGGCCAGGAACTGTAAGATGCTCAGCACATCCGGTCCCGTTTCTTTTCTAGCATGCCAAAATTTCCGGTGATTATCTTCCAAATACAGTCCCTTTTTCATGCCCAGCTGACACGCGATTAATTGCCTTATCCGCTCAACGTTGATTTCTGTCCTGCTTGTTGAAGGCCTTCTGCTCCTAGAATCATATTTCACTCCCTCGTGACTTTCTTTTATACACTTGCTGAAGCATTTCAGTTGATTCTGACGTTGTCCCCAACCGAACCAAACATTTAAGGCTTATTCATTGTGTCTTGTTCATTGTGCAATCCTCTATGTACATAAGGGGGTGTCCTCGTGGTGTAATGGTTAAAGCGATGGACTGCGGAATCGTAGTACGCGAGTTCGTACTCCAGTCGCGCTATTACGTTCACTTTCGGGCAAATACCCTTGGGAAAGGTATGAACCCTCTTATCCTCCCAGCTATGGGTTAAATAGTACCACTACTGTTCTTCTAGGAGAATGGCTTTGGCATTAAATAACCTAAAAAGAGTTGATATGCCATTAAAAACGAAGAAACCAAAGAAACCAATCTATGTACATAGCTGAACGATCTGAAATAGAAGAGGTGTATACAAAAGCGTGTGAAAAAACGCAATTGTCACAGAAAGCTAAGATTATCGTTATATATTCCCAAGTTACATGATACATAATCCGCTAATTCCACTTTCGCTAATCGCTCACACAGCACATCTAATTCCGTTACTTAATAGACAAAACTTCTATATCATATATATATATATTTACATACATCCGGCACAAGCAATATGTGACAGAAGGACAAGTTTTTAGTGGGATTGAAAAAGTGTGAATTCAGATTTATTTTCCTATAACGGTGGAAATACTAAGGTTAAAGAACGCGGCATGCCCTACTATTTACCCATTGCTAGAGGGAGAATAATTAGATGCAAACCTTTGCCAAGAGTATTAGCGCTATGTGAAATGCATATAGTCTTGTCTGGGATTTGAACTCGGGTAAGCCGTGTCCATTTCCTATCACGGTAACCATAACTTGTATATTATATATATCATATAGCTCAAATATATATATATATATATATGTATATATATATATATATATATATGTGTGTGTGTGTGTGATTATTATTATATGCATTATCATTTTTAAAAGCGAATAAAATCTTAAAGTTTTTTTTAGTGAAACTTAAAACAAATTTATTGTCTCGAAATAATTACGACATGATTCTTTGTATCCCTACCGCTTTTCTGATTTTGAGTTTTTCCCCTCGCGTTCATTTTATCACTAAATTTAAAACAAGCTTTCTTTTTCATCTTTGTTTCTAAAGTCGTTCTGACAGTACTTGAAGTTCTTTTTTGTTGCGAAAGATTTTTCGTGTTCCTTATCAATCACGCATAGATTGTTCAGTCTTTTGTTAGATTTGGATGCGTTGATATTAACTTCAACAAAATTCAATCGCTTTTTATTTATTTTTTTTTTCCTTCTTGTATAATTAGAACTGTTGACAAAACTGGTTTTGAAAGAACGCATCGTTTTTTGATTTTTAGAGCGTTTCGTTTAGTTGGAACGCGGGCGCGCGCACACACACACACACACACACACACACACACACACACACACACACACACACAGTTGCATGAACTTTGGCGTTAGAGGATACATTTTTTTATACGTAGATTTCAGTATATATCAAGTAGGGAAAACTTGGGATCTTTAGCTTCTAGGTAAAGAAGTCGATCCAAGAGAAAGAAAACTCTGAACTCAAAACCAGTTGTACAAGTTAGGTCACAGATTATACTTTACTACGGGTGTCATGTAACACTGCACAACATGTCAAATGGGCAGAAGAAAATGGGCACCGCCAATAACCCTTCAATTTTCCTGAGAGGTACCCCGATGATTTAAAAAGATATGAAGAAGATTGAAAAAAAAAAAGTTTAGATGATAACTACACAAAGATGCTGCGTGTTGTTTTGGACAAATCCTGGAAGCAGCACTTCACAAACACCTCACAAACTATCCAAGAAAGACGAGAAAGACATGTTAAGTACTGCTGTAGAAGTAAAGACAAACTCATTAGCGACGGTCTTCTATGGACTCCTACACATGGACACACCAGTCTTTGACAACTTGCAATCATTAATGTTCATGAGCTCTGTACGGACACTGGATGCTGTCTAAAGGACTTACCAAGAGCAATACTGATAGGAACAGATGGAAGAGAGAAAGAGAGAGAGAGGATGATGATTTCGTATCGATTACGTTACCCTCAACTCTACACTCTACTTCCTACAAATTCGGGTATTGCTTTTGTTTATTTCTTTAATGGCATATCAACTACTTATGGGTTATCTAATGACAAAATTTGATTTACTTGTAAATGTTTGATGAGAATCGTAACTATTTCTATTTTACATAATTATTTCACTCCAATTATTCCTATCGCATTCAAGTATCTGCAGTGTTATATGGTTTCAAGTATTCCAATTTAATACAAATAATTTGTACACAATTATATATAATTTTTGAATATATCCATTTGATCCACTGATGGACTCTAACAGGTACTCTCACTCTGGATCTGAGTAGACATAGAAGTAATGACAACGAAAAGGTGACTCCAGACAGAGCTACCGAACCGGTCCTTAGTTTCATATCCAATACTTAAGGAGCGTGGAGTCTTCTCTTCCTTTCCATTACTCCCAGGTCTACTCTGACCCGAAATGGTAGTATTATCAGGATACCATTTATATGTCTAATAGTTCGGTTTAAAATTACTTTGAATTAAATTATTGTCTGTAATAAGAATCCCTTGTTGCCACATAGTTTTCTGATTTGGTTTGGTTTGGTTTCTTTGTTTAATGGCATATCAACCTTTGTAGGTTATTTAATGCCAAAGCCATTCTCCTAGAAGAATAGTAGTTGTACTATTTAATCCATAAAGTGAATATAATAGCGCGACTGGAGTTCGAACTCGCTTACTTCGATTCCGCTGTCTATCGCTTTAACCATTACACCACGAGGACAACCCCATAGTTTTCTGGTTTCAAGTATTTAATAATAACATTTCTTTGTAAATAATTATAACTTCAAGTTGCCATTAAATCAAATATTCCCCCACAGTTATATGGATTCAAGTATTCCTATCTAAATTATATAATTTATAAAAAGATCTATTAGACCAGTAGATGGGACCATAACAGATTCGTTCACTTTTGATTAGAGTGGACCTGGAAGTAATGGGAAAGAAAAGGTGACTTCACATCAACCAGAGTATCAGAACAGTAGCCTCACCACTGGTTGCACTTTAGTTTCATATCCAAGACATCAAAGACCAACTCTATATTTCCAGATCAATAGCTTTTGAGAACAGTGGTACCGTTTGTGATTAAGCAGACATTCTTATTTGGGGAAAAAATGTTGTGTCGCTCATAGCACTTTTGACTCTTGCAAGGCAGCTTTTTCGCGCCAGAAATTGTCCTTAGATATCACCAGAGGCAACACACCTGCCGTCATTAAGGTCGAGAGTTGTCCAAAGAAATTGAGAAGTTAGGAATAGAATATAATTTTAAAACTACGGAAAAACTAAAAACTAAAAACAAATACAAAAAAAAAACAGCAACAAAAACCCCCAAAAACCAACAAAAAAGAGAAAAACAATAAATAAACAAAAATAAAAGCAAAACAAAAGCAAATAAAAATTTTGAAAATGTTTTTTTATTTCGTTGAATTTCACTTCCAAATTTTATTCATTAGGACATCCAAATTTTACAATAGAACATTAATATATATATATATATATATATATATATATATATATATATATATATATATATAGAGAGAGAGAGAGAGAGAGAGAGAGAGATAGAGAGAGATAAAGAGAGTGATAGAAATACTTCCTGCATTTTAAACTATCAGTCATGTGGTGGAAATAAAAGAAGCAAGTGATAATGGCAGCTTCATCTAGCTAATGTCATACCATTTTTTCACAATTCGATAAGTTATCATCACCGCCTGGACCTGCTATGTATTTCTACGTTGACAAAAAGACCAAACAACAAATTGTTTCATAGTCTGAATATTTTCAGGAGTTTGAAGTCTTCAAGGTGACTTTCTTTATAATTGATGAACCAGTGGTTCTGAAATTTGCAACCCAGTGATTTTCTATTCAGAACAGCATCATTCCAACGTAACATGAAATGAGCAGGAAAAGTTCTCTCTGTAGCAATTACATATTCTTAGAAAAAAACTTTCAACACCAAATTCACGGTGTGCAACGGTCCATTCAAAAAACAATTTAGATGAAGCTACTATTAACACTTGTCTAGGTTTCAATATTATTCTAACGTAAAATAATTTCTGCCGAGTAGGATTAAATCTGATATAAGCCAGGGTGTTGTTTAATGATGTGTTTGTTTGAAATGGGAGAATAATAATTATTATTTTGCAGTGTTTTAGCCTATCTATTTTTAGAATTTTAGAATCCAGCCCTTTTAAATATAGATTATACATTAACGTTACATATTTCAGATATATTGACGATATACTCATTTTCCTCCCTCAAAACATAAAAATCGAAAAGATTGCAGAGAAATTAAACAATGTCGAACCGTCTATCGATTTTATCTATGAAAAAGAATCAAACAATACTATAACTTTCCTCAATATCCGACAAATTAAATCTCCCCAAATTCTAACTTTTAAAGTCTACTGCAAACCCATTAACAAAAATGATAAAATTTTGAAATTGAAAATTGATTGGAATAAATTTTATAACAAAAACTAAGATATTTATTTCCCTGCAACACTTCAATACTTCTGGACAATTTTTCATTTAGATATTCCGTTTCAGTTGGTCAAATCTTCGATGAAATTTGATTCGCTTGACGATTGTTGTAGCCTCCCCGCTGTCCACTTAGCCATAGCCCAGATGGTCCAAAAGTGAATCATAATCATGGTCAATAATCACTGCAGTCACCACTCAGATATATATCGCTATCTTTCCCTTTCTTTCTTTTCTATCTCTCCTTCTTACGACCCCTCCCTGTCTTTATCATCTATTTCCTCTTAAGCTAAACTCAAGAAAAAAACAAAACAAAAAAAAACAAAATAAAAAACCTACATTCTGATGAAGTCTTTTTGAAATAAAGACGAAATACTATTGAATCCGTTGTTTATGCTTTAGTTTATCCATTTTTCTACTAATTTTTCACACATATATATAAGTTGGTAAAGTAAGTAAAGTTGGTGACTATTGTCGAGGGCAACCCGAAGGCTCCCTTTTCAATTGTTACAACACCGAGGTGTAAGGGAGGGTGCTACTCTTTCCCATGGATTGCTCTTCTTTACCCTTGATACGTACCTTATAATGCCGAGTATTAAGTATTAGGTATCAAGTACCATTTTTTAAGTTTTTAGTATTACTCGACCTGGGGATTGAACCCCGGTCTCCCGGACCATTGGCGAACACTCTACCCACTTGGCCAATATACATATATAATGACAAAGAGGTTGAGAAACAGAAAAAGGAGGATCTAGTTAGATATATAGAAATAAATATATTCATAGTAATTCAGTTTATAAGATGAATCTATGTACAAAGGATGTTACACAAGGTCAATTTGGATTGGAGTACAGTTGGTTAAAATTTAGAATTTTCCCTCTCCTATTAGTCTATTAGTTTTAGATAATAATATTTATAACCATATAACTGTGTCTAAATTCGGACCCCTTGGCTGGGGCTGTAGAATATACTGACTACCTCTTTGTAGAGGGATAAGACCCCTTAATTCGTGTCTTGGGAATGACACTAAACTAAGTGATGGTTTTGGGGAATGTGGAGTACCCCTTCATTACCATTATTCCCTAGTCTATTCTGACCCAGAGTGATAGTACCTATTAAGTTCCAATTTACGGGTCAAATAGAACTATTTACTTATTTACTATACTTGAAACCACTTAACTGTGTGCAAACAAATGATTAATATTAAATTACAGAGGGGTAATTGATAAATAAAACAACTTATGTAAAACAGCTCTACCTGAAACCATTTCACTGTGTTCAAACAAATGATTGATATCAAATAGATTTAGTTGGCTGGTTGTTTTGTTTTACGGCGTATCAACCGTTTTCGGGTCATTTAAGGCCAAATTAAATTTTAAACAATTCTGTTTAATATAATTATGTAATTTACAAAGCGCTTAGCTTTGATGTGGCACAAGGCCGAATGAATGGGGCGCCCAATGAGACTCGAACTCACTCGTGTAGGTCTGCTAGTCTAGCTTGCTAACCGTTACACCACCAGAGGTGCCCTAGTTTAATATAATTATAGTTTTTGTCTACGAGCAGTTAAATATCAAAACAGTTCAGTTAAATTAGAAAACAGTCCTATTTCAAACAATTCAGTTTAGCATAACTACACAGTTTAGCTTTATTTAAAAAACATTTCTATTTCACACAATTCAGTTTAGAATAAGTACGCTGTTTAAATGACAAAACACTCCTATTTCAAGCAATTCAGTTTACTCAAAGTTCACAGTTTAGTTCTATTTGATCCTGAGATAGGACCCTATCAGGTGCTACCACTCCGGACCAAAGTGGACCTGGGAGCGATGGCAATGAAGGGCTACTCTACATTCCCCAATGCTCCAGCATTACTGGAAGCTCACCATCAGATAGTTTAGTGTCATATCTAGGTATTACAATCTTATACTGATAATTCTAGTTAATATTGCTTAGCCAGCTGGGACAGTAGAATACACCGACTGCACCTCTGCAGAGGGGTAAGACCCCCCCAACGAGTGTCCTGGATATGACACTAAACAGTCTGATGGTGAGGTCCCAGTAATGCTGGGGCCTTGGGGAATACGGAGCACCTCTTCATTGCCATTGCTCCCTTGTCCACTCTAGCCTCGCGTGGTAGCACCTGATAGGGCCCTATCTATGGGTTACATAGAACTAACAGCATACTTATGCTAAACTGAATTGTTTGATTAATAGCTTGAAATAGAAATGTTTTAGACAAACCGCACTTACATTTAATCTGCGTGCTTATGCTAAACTGAATTATTTGAAATGGAACTGTTTTTTGACATTGAAACTGTATTTACACTAAACTGAATTGTTTAACATAGAACTGTTTTGACATGTAACTGTGTACAAACAAAATCTGTACTTACACTAAACTGAATTAGCTGAATTAGAACTGCTTGACTAAACTGAATAGATCGAAGTAGAAATGTTTTTTACAATTAAATTCTACTTACATTTAAACTGCGTGCTAATGCTAAACTGAATTATTTGAAATTGAACAGTTTTTGACATTGAAACTGTACTTACACTAAACTGAATTGTTATATATAACTGCTTGAATAGTTTGAAATAGAAATGTTTTTGACAATTAAACTGTGTACTCATGCTAAACTGAATTGTTTTAAACAGAACTGATTATTTATTTAAAAATGGATTTGGCGTTAAATAACCTACAAAGATTGATATGCCATAAAACCGAACAAACGAAACCAATCAACATTTATCATTCGTTTTCCGACAGTGAAATGGTTAAAATATTATTATTTAATTCTAATTCAACGTTATTGATTGATTTGCACACAGTCAAATGGTTTCAAGTATTATTACATGATACCAATAATTCAATTTTGGCACAAAGTTACAGAGTTTCAAGTATTGTTATTTAGTACGAATAATTCTGTTTGATATTACTCATTCGTTTGCACACAGTTAAATGGTTCCAAATTGGCATGATGGTTAAAGCGTTTGCCAATAGCCTGAGAGACCTGGGTTCAATCCCAGGTCGAATCATACCAAAGATTCAAAAATGGTACTTGATGCCTCCTTGTTTAACACTCAGCATTATAAGGTACGGATCAAGGGTAAAGTACAGCAATCCAGAGAAAGGAGAAGCGCTTTCCCATACACATTGGTGTAGTAGCTATCGAAAAGGGAGCCTTCGGGTCATCCCCGACTAAGGGAGACAACTTTATATACTTTATTGCTATGTATTACTAACAATTTAATTCAACAGTCATTTGTTTACGCACATTTAAATGGTCAAACAATTCTATTTCGAATGTTGTGTAACCATAAATAGTGAATATAAATGGATGAAAAAATGACCATAACTCTCTTTATAAGAATATATGTCTTTTTATGTTTTTTGTACGGGGTTGATGCTTCTGTGGTTTGTGAGACAGGCGGACGGAACGAGACTAGACAGATTTAGACAGGTTGCTATATTGACCCTTATCTTCTTCTTTTGATCATAGCACGCTGTGTTATCTTCAGGACTCCACCTAGCGCTTCTTCCGCATCTCGGTCGAGGTTGCTCAACCGGAGGCCTGGTATGAGCCACAGGCTCCAGCAGGGCGCTCTCAGTGACTGGAATCTGGTTCTGACACGCCCTCACTGACTCGAACTGACTCAACTGCAGCGGACATTTGCATATATTATTTCATTTCCACTTACTTCCGATTAGATCACGTGATCTTCTTCAGCTTATTTACACAGATGCGTCTCTGATTGATGGCTCGGTCATGGGTCAATATGTAACACTCCTCCCCTATTTTTCATAATGTCTACCAGTGGACATTTTCCACATGTCCCTTTTCCTCTCTTTCCACACCCACATCTTGCCAATAATGTTCAAGGACAACAACAGCAAAAACACAGCAATCATTAGACATCTTAGAAGGCGACCTTTTAATCATGCGACAATTAAGCAGTTCTAATTCTTATCTTAATTATTTCTTTATTCTTTCTTGGCGCGGTTGGCTATCCTACATGCATACATCAAAATTACGACACAATTAAATATCCCATTTAAAAAACATCATAGAGCCTTCCTCTGCTGGCTCTGACTCGGCCCTCGCTGAATTCAACTGACTCAACTGCCGCTGGCATCTGCATATATTATTTCATAACGTCCACTTACTTCCGATTAGATCATGTGATCTTCTTCCGTTTATTTACACAAGTGCGTCTCTGATTGACAGCTCGGTCAAGAGTCAATATGTAACACTAAAAATTTAATTTAGCATCAGTCTTTTGTTAACACAAAGTCAAAATGTCAAATATTTCTATTTGACCCATAGATAGGACCCTATCAGGTGCTACCATTCTGGATCAGAGCGGTCCTAGAAGCAATGGCAATGAATCGGTACTCCGCATTTCCATTAGCCCCAGGACTGGAACCTCACCGTCAGATTGTTTAGTGTCATATACAGGACATTCATTGAGGTGAGGGGATCTTAACCCTCAACAGAGATGCAGTCGGTGTATTCTGTAGCCCCAGTCGACCGGTCCACCAAACGAATGAGTTGTGATTAGCAGCCATTTTAGGAACTATCATGGCGTGGAAGGATAAATACTGTGTTATTGAAATTCGTCTCACTTCGGTCTTAAGGCCTTATCCTGACGGGCCATATTTGGCTTACGATCAGCTTGTTTTTATTTGATGAAATTGAAATTATACCGGAAGAATTATTTGGATTATTGCCAGTAATTTGATGCGTACTTTCCAGAAAAAAATTACAAAATTCCTCTGTCCTTTAATTTGCTGTCTGCTCATAACAGCAGCCAAGCCAAATATTTGGAGCCTACGACACATCCGACATTTGAAGCAGTCAGTGGAGGTTATTCAGGTCTCATTTCTCTGATTTCTTTGTAGACAAAATTGTAATAAGCATCGCGCTCATGTAATATCTAGTAATCAAATTAGGACCCCAAAGTAATGTTTTCAACTTATTTCCAAGGAAACTACAACAGATGCAATAAGGATAACAACACCGTTAGATAGATCAAGTTTGCAGCTGTGAAACACTATTTTCCACATAGTCACCTCCAATGGCTATGTATTATTACCAGCATGAACCAAAGTAATATCTCGTATTTATTTCAACAGGAACTTCAACAGATATACAGAGCTCAATGATATCGCTGGATAGAGCAAGTTTTCTGTCATAATACTCTATTTTTACATATAATTCCCAACACAAGGTGATTTATGGAAATTCAATCGATTTCTATACAAAAAAAGTGTTAATTTTTGTACAAAAATCGGCTCGAGAACTTGCGATTTTTGTATTTGTTGTTTTGTATTTATTGATCAATCAACGCTTTCGTTTGGGACGCCCCCTGTTTTTGAATTTCTTTGAGATGATCGACGATAATATTTAAATTATTCTCGCAAATTGTGAAGAATCAAAACTACATAATTTAAATATTTTCCCTCCCCGTTTGTTAAAAAGTATTTTTTCAACCAATTAGAATAATCGAAAAATCAATCCATTTTTAAAATCTAATTTGAAGCGTCGCCTAAACTCATAAATAAAGTGATAAAAATCGATAATCCTCAATTAGATATAGATTCGTTTCTATTTCCACTCAACTTTTGTTCCTTTATTTCACTTGAGAGAAAATCTAACGTCTTGTTTTTTCGTCAATGTATATTTTAATTGTTTAATATTTTACTACTACTACTACTACTACTACTACTACTAATAATAATAATAATCATAACATCTTTGGTCTTGAAAAGAACTTCCTTTAAAAAATGTTAGAGGGTGAAATTATTCATGGGGGATAATTTCGATAAAAAGATATGCTTAAAATAATTTCCATTTTATTCCTATAGTAAGATCATTTGCTATGCATTTACGCATTAAAATTGATATCTAATAATATTTTTATTTTATTGTTTAACGTTCCATTAGAAATAATAAAAATCATGGTATCTTTAGTTCTGAAAAAAAAAAACATTTAAAAAATATTTGTGGGTGTATCTATTTACGGGCTATACTTTAGATAAAAAGATTTGCTTAAATAATCCCTATTGCTTTTCTATATTAAGATAATTCGAAAAGCGTTTACGTATTAAAATCAATACCTAACAACAACTGTTTTTATTGTTTAATATTCCACTAGAAATAATAAAATTCTGGTATCTTCGGTTTTGAAGAAAATTATATTCTTATAGAGATTGCTAGGGGTATACATATGTAGAGATATACAGACATACAATAAACCAACTCCAATAGTAAAGTAATAACTAATAATATCCAATTTTATTGTATCATCATCATTGTCGTCGTCATCATTATCATCATCATCATTTTTATCATCAAGCCGTATATAAAGCCAACTCCAATCGTAAGATGATAATAACTCATTATATCCAATTTTATTGTATCATCATCATCGTTGTCGTCATCAATATCAACAAGTCACGTTGACCATATAGATTTCCATGAATCTCTCTCTCTCTCTCTCTCTCTCTCTCTCTCTCTTTACAGAGTCTTGATAAAAGTTTGGTGATTAGTCTTTTTGATTTTAGGAACCATGTAAATCTGTTGCTGATCATACATTCCATGATTTTGTATTGGCAACTTGTCAGAGCAATGGGAAGCCAGTTATCTAGATTTGTACTATCCTTTCCATTTTTAGGAATTGAAATGACTGTTGTCTTTCTCCATGTTTCTGTAAATTTGTTGCTCATCCAAGTATTGTTATCATATTTAGCAACCCCTCCGTAAGGTCAATTTTTAAGCGGAGTTAAACAGGTTTGAATTCAGAGTTTTCCTTCTCCTAGACTAGTTCCCTTTTTCAAGGCCGAAGAACCCAGTCTGCCCTATTATTCTGCCTTCCATAGCTGGAGGGAGAATAATTGGATTCATACCTTTCCCAAGGGTATTAGTGCTATGTGAAATGCAACCAGTTTTGTCCAGGATTTGAACTCGTATCGCCGTGTCTATTTCCTACGACGATAACCATTACATAACATGTATTGTTATAAACCTTCTGAAGATATATCATAGATTCTTTGGGCAGTTGTTTTAAGAACTCATAATATATGTCGTCTAGACCAACAGGTGTACATTGGGATTTTTTTATAGAGTCCATCAGTTCTGGTAAAGAGGTGTCTTCGTGGTGTAATGACTAAAGCGCTGGACTATGGAATCGTTATAAACGAGTTCGAACTCCAGTTGCACTATTACGTTCACTTTCGGACAAATACCCTTGGGAAAGGTATGGACATCCTTATCCCTCTAGCTATGGGGTTAATAGTACCACTATTGTTCTAGGATAGCTTTTGCATAACCAATGAAGGTTGATATGCCATTAAACAAAGAAACCAAACCAAACCAGTTCTGGGAAGTGAATAGCTTGTTATACGCTTCTGAGTTATTAGATCTGAATTGTAGTTTGACTTTTTCAGCTTTTTGTTTGATTTTTATTCTTCGTTATTTTGGAGGGACAAGTTTTTGAAAAGGTTTCTGCTAATAGATTTGTAATATCCTATTCAGTAGTTATTTTGGTTTAGTTTGTGGAGAGGTGTTTTTTTGCGCGGTGGGGGGGGGGAGTTGATTGTTGTTTCCCGGAGATTTTGCTGATCCTGTACAAGATTGTTTTTGATTAATTAGATTGAGTTTACGAATATAATTTTACCTGGAGTTTCTCTTAATTTTCTTGAAACACACCACGAAAGTGATAATTCAAATCGAATGAATTCATCAAGAGAATTCACGTGCTTACCTCTTTTTGCCTTGCTTGTGACCCACGAAGAAAAACGTCAGTCTCGCATGCCAGTCGATTTGAAAAAGACCGAATTCGTGCCAGCCGGTGTTCAGATCGGAAGTTCCTCCCACACTTTCCACCCGGAAGTGACCTGTGCGGGACTTTGGTGCCCTGCCTGCTAATTGTATACACATGCACACACACGTACATGTACACTTGCATACTCTTTAAATGAGCTGTTGATACTCTATCAATCTTGTGATATTAATTCATGGGCTAAATAATAGTTAATTTTCATTAGATTAATTTATTTAGGTTACATTTTACAAAATGAAGTAATTCATTAAATTTCATTGTATTGAATTAATTTAGAGCAGTGGTTTAAATCGCCCCGTTTTTCCGGCCTTTCTACTAACACTAACGTCACATTTTTCTGTAATTGCTTCAAAGACCCCTTCACAATTTCAACGCCCCCATCGGACTGTTTACTCACCAGCGCCCCTCTGAAAGTTCATATCGCCCCCCGGGTGGTACTGCCCACTTTGAAAACCACTAATTTGCAATGTGAAATAATAATTATTTGAGTCTAATTAATTTCAAAATAAAACTTTATTGTCAGAGACAAGTGAACACTTTATTTCCATTTTAAACAAAATGGTGGGCACGAGGCCCAATGGTTTTTTTGGGGGAGAGGATGGGAGCGGTCATGCCATAACTCTATTGTCTAAGCGTAAATTTTACCCGTTTGCATTTTAAAATCCAGGAGTGATAGTGAACCAGTGTTATCTGGATGTTCTATCATAAACTGAATATGTCTCTCTATGTTTTGGAACTTCTCACATATGGCAGTAGCTTTTTCACTGGATGATTTCAACAGGCGTATATCGTCTATATATCTTGTGAAGAATATATATGATGAGCAGATGGATAATGCTTGACGTTCTAGTTGGTCCATATCTGAAATATCTTGTATACCTTATATACTAGGTAGTCCTGATAGTTGTTTGTAGGCATTTCCGTTGTAAGTGAAGTAAGTATTGTCTACTATAATGGTTGGTATATACCTGTTGCTATTAGTTTGTGACAATATACGTTCTTGGAGATTATATGGTCTGATATGATATCGATTACTGGGTGTGTAGGTACTGTGGTGTAGAGGAAGATTACATCCAATCTGAATGTGTAATCATTTTACTTAAGTTGTTCTGTATTTAGTTGTGTTAGTCTGTGGATGATTTCATCAGAATTTTTAACATGCCCTGAAAATGTGGGGAGCAAAGGTTTCAATATTTGTTCGGGAAGCCATGATATCTTATAAAGCGGTCCTTCTAAGCTGGAAACGATAGATCTGATCTGGAGTTTTGTGTCAGTTTTATGTGTTTTGATGAGGTAGAAGAAACTGGGTTGTTTGTTATTTCGAGAAATAAAGTTATTCTTGTATTTATTTGGCATATTCCTTCGTTTACTGATGTTAGTCCATGCATTATTGATTAGGCTTTCTAATTGGGTTGATTGAATGTCAGTAACCTCTGAGTAAATGTTATCTTTAAGATGGTCAAGTGTCAATTGGTTATAACTGTTCTGTGAGATGATGCAGAATTCCTTACCTTTATCGGAGGGTAGATATATAAGTTCCTTATTTCTCATGGTTGATAGGGTGTGTCTTTGTGTACTGGATAAATTTTGTGGTATTCTTTTGTGCTTTCTAAGGATGGAGAATATCGATCTTTTAAGTCTTCATAATTCAAAGTCTAGTTCTTGTTCTTTGTTGGCAGGAGGTAGGTGAATAGGGTGATTCAAAGTGTAAATAGGAAATGTGTAAGTATTGGTAGTTGTTGTTGTATTAAATTCATCCTGGATTTTGGATAACCATTTTAGTTAGTTTTGCTGTCCTGCAGAAATTGGTTTCAATATCAAGTAATAAGTTATCATGTGTAATTTTGATTTATTGTTAGAAAGAGAATTTGTCAGGTCATTTACCTGGGACACCATCCTTAGGAAAAAACAAAATGGCTTCCGAAGAAATAGATCCACGACCTCACAAATATTGACCATCCGTAAAATCCTTGAAGTTGTACGGGCAAAAAACCCACAGGCGACATAACTATTTATCGACTTGATCAAGGCCTTCGATTCCATTCACAGAGGAAAGATGGAACAAATCCTACTAGCATACGGCCTACCAAAAGAAACCGTAGCAGCAATAATGATTCTCTACAGAAACACCAAAGTGAAAGTACGTTTACCAGATGGAGACACAGAATACTTCGACATTGTAGCAGGAGTACTACAAGGGGACATGCTAGCTCCATACCTCTTTATCATCTGTCTCGACTACGTCCTTAGAACATCGATCGATAAAATCAGAGAGAACAGCTTCAAGCTGACAAAGAAAAGAAGCAGAAGGTACCCCGCAAAAACAATTACCGACGCCGACTACGCCGATGACTAGCGCAACTAGCAAATACACCCAACCAAGCCAAAACACTACTGCATAGTTTGGAACGAGCCGCCGCGGGCATTGGCCTCCTTGTCAATGCACACAAAATGGAATGTATGTGCTTTAATCAAGCAACCACATTTCCACACTAGACCGAACCTCTCTGAAACTGGTTGACAAATTCACATACTTAGGAAGCAGTGTCTCATCAACCAAAAAAGACATCGACACACGCCTAACGAAGGCATGGACAGCTATCGATAAACTATCGGTCATATGGAAATCAGACCTGACCGATAAAATGAAACGCAGTTTCTTCCAAGCAGCGGTCGTGTCGATACTGCTGTATGGATGCACTACTTGGACGCTAACAAAACGGCTGGAGAAGAAGCTAGACGGCAACTACACAAGAATGTTGCAAGCAATATTAAATAAGTCCTGGCGACAACACCCCACAAGACACCAACTATACGGCCACTTACCTCCCCACACGAAAACTATCCAAGTTAGACGAACCAGGCACGCAGGACACTGCTGGAGGAGCAGGGACGAGCTCATAAGTGATGTACTCCTATGGACCCCCACATATGGCCGAGCTAAAGCAGGACGACCAGCTAGAACATGCATACAGCAGCTGTATGAGGATACGGGATGTAGCCCAGAAGACCTACCAGAGGCGATGAACGATAGGGAAAAGTGGCGAGAGATAGATAGAGAGAGAGAGAGTCAGAGATATCCATGCTAGCGGCACGACATGATGATGATGATTACCTGGGATGTTGTCGTTGATGGTATATTATTAGATTTGCGTATATTATGCTTTTTGTCAGAATCCGCGCAGTGAGTGTAGGTATTTATGTTTTTGTAACCATGTGTATTTTTTATTAGACATTTCTTGTTGTAGTCAACATAGTTGTGGTAGCATTGGTTGATAGCTGACAATGAAGTATTAAGTAGAGATGTGGATGTTATTGATAGTTTATGTAGTGTTTTCTCATCTTCATCAATATGTCTATGTAGAGTGAGGTGTAAATGTTGTTGGGATTTCTTCATACAGAGTTTATGTAGGTAATCCAGTGAACATTGAATGCTTGGCAGCTTAAAGTATATTGATAGTTTAATGTCCTTGATGGTATTAAGTGTTACGCTGCTCTTGAGGAATCTTTTGAGAAAGTTGATTCGGCAATCAATTTATATATCAATTTATTATCGTAAACAAACAAATACTAATTATAAGTAAAGTTGGCGATCGTAGTCAAGGACGGCCAGAAGGCTCCCTTTTCAATCGCTACTACACGGTGGTGTAGGGGAGGGCATAAAGTCGGTGGCCTTAGTCGAGGGCAACCAGAAGGCTCCCTTTTCAATCGCTACTACACGGGGGTGTAGGGGAGGGCATAAAGTCGGTGGCTTTAGTCGAGGGCAACCAGAAGGCTCCCTTTTCAATAGCTACTACACCTCGGTGTAGGGGAGGGCGCTACTCCTTTCCCTGGATTGCTCCACTTTATCCTTGATATGTACCTTATATTGCTGAGTGTTAAACAAGGAGGCAGCAAGTACCATTTTTTAAAGTCTTTGGTGTGACGCGAGCGGGGATTGAACCCAAGTCTTCGGGACATAATTAAATCGATGAATAAACAATATGATATAAAAAGTAAATAGATAAATTGGTAATAAATAAAAATCGTCATGACCCTTATTTACTATGAAATATACCTTTTCTTTAGAAACGACAAAAATGACGTACATTTAGTTCGACATTAGCGTTTCCAATCAAAATTTGAATACATTTTTAAAAGTTTTCATTATTAATCATTGAAAAAAAATTATATTCACTTTTAATGTTTTTACAGTAACACTTCTAATCATTATTCTTCCTAAATTATAAGTTGCTACATAATAAAAAAGAAAAAAAAAAATAAAGGAAAAGAAGACAAAGAAAAGAAAGAAGGAGAGATTGGGAAGAGGGAAAAAGATGGGTTTTTAACTGATGTGTTGCACTTTAAAATAAATTTCGAACATTTATAACATCACATAGTTTTGAACCAGAACGGTGCCAACAGTAATAATTGGCTAATTGCTTTTTTATTTTTTCCGTTTCATTTCAAAATCGAATATAATTCAGAAGATACAACATGATGGTTTAATACTATTTACCAACCCCTCCGCTCGGGCAGGATATGACACAAGGTCAATTTTTAAGCGGAGTTTAACAGGTTTGAATTCAGAGTTTTCCTTCTCCTAGACTAGTTGCCAAACCAAGGCTGAAGAACCTAGTCTGTCCTACTATTTACCCATAGCTGGAGGGAGAATAATTGGATTCATACCTTTCCCAAGGGTATTAGTGCTATGTGAAATGCAATCAGTCTCGTCCAGGATTTGAACTCGTGTCGCCGTGTCCAATTCCTACGACGATAACGACTACACCACGGGCACCTCCCTGATGGTTTAATATAAAAACCGAAACGTTTAATGTTGGCTAATTATTCAACTAAAAATATAATCATTCTCTGAATACCTTGTTTTTTCACACACACAAATCCATCCTTCTTGAAGGACAGTTGTATTTAACCCATAGCTCAGAGGATAAGGGGGTTCATACCTGTCCCAAGGGTATTTGTCCGAAAGGGCGATTGGAGTACGAACTCGCTTACTACGATTCCGCAGTCAATCGCCTTAACTATTACAGCACGAGGAAGACCCGTGAAAGATTTGTCGATTATTGCCGGGTAAAATATTAGATATTAAAAAGGCAACTGAAAAGTACAATTACTTCAAAATAAATTAAAAATTATTTCAAAAAGTTTTCTTGATTGCACATTCAAAAATCGTGTTAACGCGATTATTTTCTTGTTAATTGAATTACCATGATAAAAAAATCCGGCATGCCCTGAATACGACATACGGAAACACTGGACAATTATTTCAACCTTATAAGGTCTCCTCAGCTGTGTATACTGTGATCTCCCCCACTGGAGATCGAACCAGTGAACTGCATTCTGTGATCGCTAGTAGGGATTTCAATTGTTTACAGCCAGTCTTTGTCCCACTGTCAAATATGATTCTTTACCGTACGTAGCAAGTTTATACTATTACGCAATTGAAAAGGTCGATTTTGGAATCTTGGTATTGAGTTAGACATGAAAAATAATGACAAAATTTAAAAAAAAGTCGTTACTGTTTTGGGAAGAAATGAGTTTAAAGAGTAAATTTAGATCCCAAAATCGAAGCCTCAGAATGTTATTTCAGTAATCAGCGAAAGATTTATTATCATGAAAATGTACTGAATTCTTTTGAAAAAAACAAATGTAATTAACGAAATGTTTTCTAATTGTAACATTTACCTCGTTCTCAAAAAATCGAATAAAAATATAAAACATTCCTTTGTATGAAGTCAAAATGGAGATTAAATATAATATATTCATTTATCCGAATTTCCACCGAGTCAGATTTGACATGAAATCATGTTATAGTGAGGTGCCTCACACGAATCGAAAGTTTGGTGTGGCCTTTTCAAAAAGTGCTTCGTCCCGTCTACATTTCCCTTTTGGGGCGTCCCAGACACCAAGAGATAAACTCAATAGAGATTATATGTAGCGTCATTTGCCTTGATCGCTTCCTTTTTATTGATATGGAAAATATCTTGTAATTATCATACGAAACTTAGATAACCGACAACTGTCTGTTTCTAATTGTAAAATTAATTAATTCTTTCGTATTTTTACGCATCAGACTTAATTATTAAAAAAAAAAAAGTTTATTTAATCTACATAATTTTGAAGTAGCTAGCGTTTATTTTAAAACATTTGTTTTTCCGTAGAAGAAACTATAATTTCCATTTTTTTTTGTTCTTTCTATTTTTTTTTCTTGTTTCAAATCAAATTTTATTTTTGCAATTCATATTAATCGGGTAATGCTCCTGTTTCTTATTAAAAAATATAGCCGATACTTTTTTTGTAGTCGATATCCTTAAGGTAATACTAACTCACGAAAGTTTTTACTTAAAACATTCCCCACCTAAACTAATGATGACTTCATTCCTATTTTCTTTTAGTTTTTGGAGATTTTGGAAATTTGACGTTTAATTTCTCTGTAAATTAGTGGCTTTCTTTTTGGTGGTGTGGCGGTAAATATGTTGGACTGCAACATCATTATAAGAATACTTAAAATTTAGAAGTGAACAATTCTTATTGGTATTTCATATTTATTTCATATTTATCTTATATTTATTTTTGTTATAGCGAGAATTTAGATATAAAAACCACATTCAACGTGAATACGGATCCAAACAAAAATTATCATTCAGTTGCAAATTGATCTGGAAATTGCTTTATTCTCTAAGAACATTATAAGTATACTCTGACCAAAACCTTGCTATGTTAATTATTCCTATTAAATATTCATTTGTTTGCGCACAGTTATTTAAGGGAGTGGAGTCCTTGTGGGGTAATGGCTAATGTACTGGATTGCGACATTATACTTAGCAAATTCATACACTAGTTGAGCTATACGTTCACTTTCGGATCCCCGAAAGGTATGAACTTCCTTATTCCCCTCAGCTATGGGTTAAATAGTATCACTTTTATTTTTCTACAAGGATAACTTTCGCATTAAATAACCCACGAATGTTGATATGCAAACCTGACCAATAAGTATCAAAAACGCATTCATTAAAACGGAATTAAAAAGAAAATGTACATTTAATATATAAAGTATAAAAGAATTTAAAGGGTAAAATTTGCAATATGAAGAAATTTTAGAGCAAGAATAAAATTTTCAATATGAACTAATTTAGAGTAAAATTTAATTTGTAGGAATGACACTAAAACCAAGTTTAGTATTTAACTGGAGAAGGTTTTTAGGAGGCTTTAGTGTGTAATTTTAAACGGTAAGGTCAAACGGTAAGTTCTGCAGCTTTTTAGTTCGGATACTGATTCGAAAAGAAATCACAGACAATAAAGTTTTTAAAAGGGAATTTATACAAAAGAAAGAAGAAAGGGATAGAAAAGATAAATTGTTGCAAATTTTAGTGCAATTTGCAGAAACTTATCTGAGAGAGTGTCAGGGAAACAAAGTTCTTTGAATTTGAGTATTTTTTCTTTTTAGTTTTGTCGAAATGTTTCAGTTCTCATTTAATTCCGAGTCTTCTGTAAAGTTCTTTTCAGCGGAATTGTCGGTTGAATTTTCTTTCAGTTGTTTAACTTAGCAGAATTTCAGTAGTCGACTTTCGTTTAATTTTACTTTATTTCTTGGGAATTTTCTTGTCTGTTTGAAATACTTATCGACTATTCAAGAAGCGAATGACGAACCCCTTCTGCGGGCTATTTTTTCGTGATTTTATATTTGGTCCTCGAATTCGAACTAAGGGACCCAATAGTAGTTCTCGACAATTAGAGGGAGGTAGCTTTTTTTGGTGCCGTATTGTCTGGGATTACTTCTCCCCTTTCCACTCAAGTGCTGTACGTGGTCGGTTTGATTTTTTTTTAGAAATAATTTTTTATAAATACTGCCAAGTTTATTTTATGTTTTTTTTTAGATTTACTTCTGTTGCAATTTTCACTGAGCTGATGTACTTCTTCACTCAAGACGTCAGGCGAATGAAAACAGCATTGATCTACATTTAATAGATGATACTGGAATAAAACAACGAAGATAAGGATGAATCATCATCATCATCATCATGTCGTGCCGCCAGCACGGATATCCCTGACCCTCTCTCGCCACTTCTCCCTATCATTCATCGCTTCTGGCAGGTCTTCAGGGCTACATCCCGTATCCTCACACAGCTGCTGTAATATGTTCGTGTTGGTCTTCCTGCTTTTGCTCGGCCATATGCGGGGGTCCATAGTAGTACATCACTTATAAGTTCGTCCTTGCTTCTCCAGCAGCGTCCTGCGTGTCTGGTTCGTCTAACTTGGATAGTTTTTGTGATGGGAGGCAGGTGGCCGTATAGTTGGTGCCTTGTGGGGTGTTACCGCCAGGACTTGTTCAATATTGCTCTCAACATTCTTGTGTTATTGCCGTCTAGCTTCTTCAGCCGTTTAGTTAGCATCCAAGTAGTGCATCCATATAGCAATATCGATACGACCGCTGCCTGGAAGAAACTGCGTTTCATTTTATCGGTCAGGTCTGATTTCCATATGATCAAGAGCCTAGCGATAGCTGTCCATGCCTTCGTTAGCCGTGTGTCGCTGTCTTTTTCGGTTGACGAGACGCTGCTTCCTAAGTAGGTGAATTTGTCTACTAGTTTCAGAGAGGTTCCGTCTAGCGTAGAAATGTCGCCTGTTTGGTTGTAACACATATATTCAGTTTTGTGTGCATTGACATGGAGGCCAATGCCTGTGGCGGCTCGTTCTAAGCTATGCAGTAGTGTTTCGGCTTGGTTAGGTGTATTCGCCAGTAACGCTATGTCATCGGCGTAGTCGACGTCGGTAATTGTTTTTGCGGGGTACCTTCTGCTTCTTTTCTTTGTCAGCGCGAAGCCATTTTCTCTGGTTTTGTCGATCAAAGTTCTAAGCACGTAGTCTAGACAGATGATAAAGAGGTATAGGGCTAGCGTGTCCCCTTGTAGTACTCCTGCAACAATGTCGAAGTATTCTGTGTCTCCATCCGGTGAACGTACTTTCACTTTGGTGTTTCTGTAGAGAATTGTTATTGCTGCTACGGTTTCTTTTGGTAGGCCGTTTGCCAGTAGGATTTGTTCCATCTTCCCTCTGTGTATGGAATCGAAGGCTTTGTTAAAGTCGACAAATGTCGTCTGTGGGTTTTTTGCCCGTACGCCTTCAAGGATTTTACGGATGGTTAATATTTGTGAGGTTGTGGATCTATTTTATCGGAAGCCATTTTGGTTTTTCCAAAGGATGTTGTCTATTTTGGGTTCTATGCGGTTTCGTAGTAGGGCATTGTAGATTTTGGCTGCTATGGATGTAAGTGTTATATCTCGGTAGTTCTTGACTAATCCGAAGTCACCCATTTTAGGGAAAGGAAGGATGCATCCCTTCATCCATCTGTCTATCTTATTTTGATTATAGACTGCGTTACATTGTCGGAGCAGTATGTTGTCGAATTGTCTGGTCTTCCATACTTCTGGGGGGATCTCGTCAAGCCCTGCAGCTTTCCTATTTTTAATTTTTTTTAAGAACTGAGTCGAGTTCTTCCTTGGTTAACGGACCTAGTTTTAATTGCTTACGGATAATTCTGGTGATCGGTTCATTCGTTATTTTGCTTTGGCTGTGCCCTTCCTTCTACTCACTTCGTTTATTGTTTGCCAGGCTATCCTAGATTGCCTATCTTCCTCCGAGTCTCTAATCTTATCTATCTGATTTTGTATGTATTCCTTCTGTTCTTTTATATATATGCCTGCTAATTGATATTGCGCCTTTTCTAGTTTTCGGGCATTTGTGTTTGTTGGGTTCTTCCGATAGTTTTTGGAGGCAGTTTTCACGAGTGCACGTTTTTCTCTAACCGCTAATGTTTCCCATGGAACTCTATATTTAGTTCTAGGTTTTGTTGGAATACACTTTGATGCTGCCTCGAGGTGTGCATCAACAAAATTCTCATATTCGTCATTTGGGGTACCTTTTTCTGTCTTCTTTCGTAGTGTCTCGAATCTGTTTCTTAATTCTAATACATATTTGTCTCTAATATCTCTGTTGTTATGTAGGGCCCACTCATAGTGCTTAGTGGTCGCTGTTCGTGTGGCGTTTTTTCGTAGGCTTAGTCTTAATTTGGCCGTGACTATTCGATGATCGGAGGACACACCCTCGAAAGAGGAGTATACCTTGCAATTCATTGCGCTATTTTTCCATTTCTTGTTTATAAAGACGTAGTCTATCTGTGCTTTATTATTGTTCACGTATGTGTAGGTCCATAATTTTCCCTCCCTTTTTTGATAGTTTGTATTGAGGCATGTTAATCTATTTTCTATCATGAAATCAGTTAGATGTTGTCCATTCCTATTTAAAGTGTTGTGAAGGCTGTATTTGTTGTTTCTGTTTTTCCCGAGTTGGGCATTCATATCCCTGCCAATGACTAGCAGGTTGTGTTTCGGAATGCTACGTATTAGAGAGGATAGCTCCTCGTAGAAGGTGACTAGTTCGGTTTCTTCACTAACATTGGTAGGGCTATAGCAGGAGATGATTGTTGCTTTGGGGTTGCCATTAAACGTAGCGGCCATCATCCTAGGTTGTATTCTCTCAATGCTATTAAATGTTTTTAACGCTCTTGGTCCTATAAGCATTCCTACCCCTCCTATCGTGGAATTGACAGAGTTTTTCCATGCTGATACAGTGGCTAGCGTCCATCCATTGCCAGTTTCGTGATATTTGATATCTTCGGTGTGAGTGTATTGGTGTTATTGTATGCAAATTATGTCTATCTTATGTTCTACGGCCGATGCAGTTAGCTCTGGTAGTTGACCTATTATATTTAGCGTTCTAACGTTAAATATCGCTATTTGTATTGTTTGTTTGCATTTTAGTAGCTTTAGTTTGAGCTCTGTAGCTGATTTTTCGAACACTAAGGCCAGGGCTCCAACCTCAGCAGGACGCGCCCCTTTTTTACCCGCACGAAGAGCGCTGCGGTTTATGTATGTGGTTTGAGTGTGGGTCATAGTTATCTTTCGATGGCTGTTTTTATTCTCATCTATAGAAGCCACTCTTATAGATGAGCAGCAGTAGTTCCCCGATCGAGCGGACAGTCCTGAACATTAAGCCGCAAGACTCACACGTCCAGGACAAGGTTAGGTATTGCGCTTAGCGGTGAGAGGGTTTATTCGCATACCTTTACGTCCATCATGCTGCTTCCCAGCTGTACGTGTAAAAAAAAGGGGGGGTGCTTTCTTTCACCTTTAAATATACATTAGTCCTGGAATAAGGATACTAGTTATCTAAATTATTTAGAAAACTACATTTGATTCGTAAAACTTTCGTTCAGAACTTTAAAAAAAAGTTGAAATAAAAAACTAGAAAATAAAGATAGGATTTTAAAAACTAACTCAATAAAAAACCTTTTTCAAATTTAATTCTTTATAAAGTTTCTTTCTTTTGCATTAAGACAATTTCATCGGAGAAAAGAAATTTGGGTACAATAAAACATTTTCCCTCTCACCAAAGATATGATTTAATAAAACAAGATAAGCATACAATTTTATATACAGGGTATCTCAATAAACATGGGACCAATGTAACTGGTATTAACTCTACTACTGATAAGGGTGTACTCTTTTTGTTTCAGATTTTAAAATAGTATTTATTATAACAACTATTAATCATCGATCACAATGCCTTGGACAAGAGAAGAAAATATTTTGCATCTCTACTTATTTAGAGACAAAACCATTCAAAACGGTTTCAAAATAGATGCAACCCATTAATATGATAATTATTTTTTACTGAGACAAGAAACCCCCAAAAAGATTTCATGTCTTGGAAACTGATATAATGACAATTAAAAAAAACAACAAATAACTACATTGATTTGCTCAAAAGATGCATTTTTTAGAGGACGTGTTCCAAATGACTGCCATTGCGCTTGTCCCAGTAATAAATCATTATCATATTAATGGGTTGCATCTATTTCGAGACACCCTGTACACTCAAAAATACAAATAAGAACAATTTTCATTGTCACATTAGATACTATTATGCAAGGTTATGAAGTTGGAGAAAATGTCATATATGAATGTTCACTAAGAAAAAATAAAAAAAAAAACAAATGATCCAAAAAAAAAAAAAAAAAAAGGAAGCGTAAGCCAAATTTTACTTACTGTAACAAAGTAGAACACATTCATCGAAATCAATAAAGAAAAACAATATAAAAAATAGAAAGATATATATTCACTTGGGATTCGGGTTTTCAATGGGGTGTGGGTGTTTGGATTTATTTTGGGAGTAAAATTATATTACTATCTAGTGGTGGTTGGGGCTTTAGAAACTTGAGTAAGGCAGTGATAAAATTTGTGTTCTCGTGAAGGAGAAAACAAAAGAATCACAGAAAGGGAAGTGTAAGCCATGTGTTGTTTACTGTAACAAATACATAAAACTCTCTTTCACACACACACACACACACGTATTTGTGATTTGTAAGCAAATAGTTTGTAGAGAACTTTATTTTTACAACGGGTTAGAGCTCATTTGATTGTATACATTAGTCATTATCACCATGTCGTGTTGATAGCACGGATTTCCCTGTCCCCCCCTCTCTCTCCATTCGTTTTTATCATCCATCGCTTCCGGCAGGTCTTCTAGACAACAAATTCTATTTAATAATAATCATTTGAGTTGTTTGTGGACAATATTATTTTAAAACGAACCAATGCTTATTTGTTTACACACAGTTAATTGATTTCAAGTATTGCTATATAACACTAATAATTCTAAATAGTTTCAAGCTTTGCTAAAAAAATACTTATAATTCTATGTTTGCGCGCAGTTTAAATAATTTAAAGTATTATTAGCACTAATAGTTCTATCAAATATTAATTATGTGTTAGGTAATTGTTAAATAGTTTCAAGTTTTTCTATTTAACATTAGTAATTTTATTTATTAAGTATTCCTATCTAATACAAACAATTTACACACTGCTGTATGGTTTCAAATAACTAATAATAATGATAATAATAATAATCCTTAGTAAATCCTTGAATAGTTCCGTTTGATCCATAAATGGGACCCTAACAGGTACTAACACTCCAGGTCAGAGTGAACCTGGGAATAATGTCAATGAAGAGGTACTCCATATTGCTCAAAATCCAAGACCATCCGATGCAGTTTAATTTCATACACAGGACACAAAATTTCAAGTATTGCTATCAAACAGTAATCATTCTATTCAACATCATTCACTTGTTTGTACACAGTAAAATGGTTTCCGGCCTATTGGCCGATAGGGTAGAGTGTTCGCCAATGGCCAGAGAGACCGGGTTCAATCCCAGGTCGAATCATACCAAAGATTCAAAAAAGGGTACTTGATATCTCCTTGCGTAACACTCAGAATTATATGGTATGTATCAAGGGTAAAGTGAATCAATCTTAGGAAAATAGTAGCGCCATTCCCTACACCTCGGTGTCGTAGCTATTGAAAAAGAAACCTTCGGGTCGCCCTTGACTAAGGTCACCAACTTTACTAAAATGGTTTCCAGCAAAGCAAACACTGATAATTCTGTTTGATATTGGTCATTTGTTTGTACAAAGTTTAGATTGCTCTCACAGTCCAATTGATGCCTTCTAGAAGCTTTAAGATAAGATATACTAAACAGAAGTTATCTAGAAATATCTAGAAATAGATCCTGCTAATTTTAGTTTAGAAGAAAATGAACTTTTTATTAAAAAATAGTCAAATGGTGCAATTGTGTATAGGTGATATTGTATATGAAAATTTCCTTTTTGTTTATATTTGTCGGCTGCAAAGGTCGTATCAGTACTACTAAATAGCTGCACTCCAAACTAAACGCATGACGGCAATTACACAAGAATTCTACGAGCTGTATCGAACAAGTCCTGGAGGCAACACCTCGCAAAACAGCAGCTGTACGGCCACCCATCACTCATCACGAAAACTATCCAAGTTAGACGAACCAGAGATGCAGGATACTGCTGGAGAAGTAAGGACGAAGTCATAAGTGATGTACTCCTGTGGACCCCTTCACATGGACAAGTAAAGGTTGGACGACCAGCAAGAACCTACATACAACAGCTCTGTGCCGATACAGGATGTCGCCTGAAAGTCCTCCCGGGAGCAATGGATGATAGAGACGCATGATGATGATAATTTATTAAGCTTTTTGCTTAGATGTGGCACAAGGCCATATGAAAGGAGCGCCCAATGAGACTCGAACTCACTCGTGTAGGTTTGCTTGTCGAGACGCATGATGATGATGATCGATTCTGATCGATTCCAATCACTCGAGTCATGATGTTTTGTCAAATGGCGTTGTAAAAACTTATTTTCGTATTAACTTTTTGATACTAATTCTGATACTGATCTCCGTTTTTGTTGAACTGAAAAATGAGATGATTGACATTTTCTTTTCCAAAAAAAAAGCCCCCACTTTCGCGGGGTGAACAATAAGCTGACTGTATCCCCGGTAAAATTCCCTGTAATTTTAAAATTAAATTCGTAACTTATCAATTTCTTTGGACAACTCTAGACTTTGGAGACGGTGCCATGTCACGGATAATATCTAAGGTGCCCGTGGTATAATGATTATCGTCGTAGGAATTGGACACGACGATACGAGTTCAAATCCTGGACGAGACTGATTGCATTTCACATAGCAGTAATACCCTTGGGAAAGGTATGAATCCAATTATTTTCCCTCCAGCTATGGGTAAATAGTAGGACAGATTAGGTTCTTCAGCCTTGGTGAGGCAACTAGTCTAGGAGAAGGAGAACTCTGAATTCAAACCTCTTAAACTCCACTTAAAAATTGACCTTGTGTCATATCTTGCCCGAGCGGAGGGGTTGGGTAAATATGATGATATCTAAGGACAGTTTCTGGCACGAAAAGTGCCATGAGCGTCACAACGTCTTTTTCCTAAATAAGAATGTTTGCTTCCTCATTAAAGGTACCACTGTTCTCAAAAGCTATTGGTCTGGAAATGTAGACTTGGTTTTTGATGTCTTGGATATGAAACTAAAGTGTATGAGGCTACAGTTCTGATTCTCTGGTTAGTGTGAAGTCACCCTTTCTTTGCCATTACTACCAGGACCACTCTGACCCAAAGTGTGAGTATGGTCCCATCTACTGGTCAAATAGATCTGTTTGTAAATTATATAATTTAGATTGGAATACTCGAAACCATATAACTGTGGGGGAATATTTGATTTAATGGCTACTTGAAGCTATAATTATTTACTAAGGAATATTATTCTTAATTACCTGAAACCAGAAAGCAACATGTGATTTTTTACAAACAATAATGTAATTCAAAGTAATTTTTAAATATTATTTCAAACAGAACTATTTCACCCGTTGATGGTATCATAATAGGTACTACCACTTCGGGTCAGGGTAGAGCTGGGAGTAATAGAAATAGAGAGGGGACTCTACGCTCCCCGATATTTTGGCTTTGATACAAAACTGCATCAGATGATAAGGCTCCAGTTATGGAGATCTAGGGAGAGGGAAGTACTCTTTCATTGCCATTACTCCCGTATCCGATCTGATCTGGAGTGTAGTACCTGTTAGGGTCTCATACATGGATCAAATAGATCTGTTTAAAGATTATTTGTATTCGATTGGACCGTGTGTTAAACACAACAACAACACAAAAAGTGTTAATATGAACATAAATGAAAGCAATTCCCTAAACTTTAAGCATAAAATAACTTTGAAGGGTTTGAAATACCGTTAAAATCAATCAATCAAACAAGCAAAGGCTACACCACTTTGAAATATTATCATAAGGTGGAAGAAATTTAAAATTTTTCATAACATTTTTCTGTTGCGATTTTATTTTTTTTTCATTTAGGCAAGATGTGTCGTGAATTCAGAGTTTTTCTTCATTGCTTCATCAAGGCTAAAGAATTCAGTCTGCCAAATTATTTAACCATAGCTGTGGGATGGAGGAAGAGATAGATTCTTGACTTTATAAGGGTATTAGCGCAAAGTGAAATGCAAACTGCTTCTTCCAGGATTTGAACTCAATTTGCGAATACCATTTCCTTCAACGATGACAGTCACCGTTATGCCACGAACTTGGTGCCCTCAGACCATAGACTTTACTCTGAATGTACTAAATTTGCATCTCAGGTCACAGAGATCTCAGATTGCTTACAGTATCCGCTATTTGATAAATAATTTAAATAATTATATCCGACAATGTGATTAAATGACTGAAAAATGAAAAGTGAGTACATATAGCATCCTTCGCTTTTAAGGTTTATGGTTGATACATCGCTTTCAAATATTATGGTTGATACATCGTTTTCAAATATTATGGTTGACACATCGCTTTCAAATATTATGGTTGATACATCGTTTTCAAATATTATGGTTGATACATCGCTTTCAAATATTATGGTTGATACATTGCTTTCAAATATTATGGTTGATACATTGCTTTCAAATAATATGTTTGATACATCGCTTTCAAATATTATGGTTGATACATTGCTTTCAAATATTATGGTTGATACATCGCTTTCAAATATTATGGTTGATACATTACTTTCAAACATTATGGTTGATAGATCGCTTTCAAACATTATGGTTGATACATCGCTTTCAAATATTATGGTTGATACATCGCTTTCAAATATTATGGTTGATTCATTGCTTTCAAACATTATGGTTGATACACCGCTTTCAAATATTATGATTGATACATCGCTTTCAAATATTATGGTTGATACATCGCTTTCAGATATCATTTGGGAGGAATATCTGTGGTATTGTGGATAACATCCAGAACTGCAATATCCTTGTAAGCGAGTTCGAACTCCAGGCTTCATGAAGTTAATAAAGCTATGCGTGCACACAGCAAAAGAATTATTCGATTTATCCTTCCTATCAAAAAACATGGAGGATTGGCATTTGAAAAAGAAGCAAAGTAAAAAAAAAAAAAAAAAAAAAAAAAAAGAAAAAGAAAAGAAAAGAAGGGAGATGGGCCATCGCCTGAAGAGAAGCTTATGCAACATTTATACTATTGTGAAATGGTTATGGTCGTTAGAAATAGACACAGCGATCAGAGTTCAAAATCCTGAAAAAGGTTGTTCGCATTTTATATCAAACCAATAGCCTTGGGAATGGTATGGATCCAACTATTCTCCTTCCAGCTATGGATAAATTGTAGAGCAGACTGGCCCTTTAACCGGAAATTGATCTGGGAGAAGGAAAACTCTGAATTCAAACTTGTTAAACTCAGCTTAAAAATTGACCTTGTGTCACACCATGTTTGTACGGAGAGGTTGGTAAACATATACAATACCTATAATAGAATTTGATTTTAGTTTCTTTGTTTGGTTTGGTTTCTTTGTTTAATGGCCTATCAACCTTTGTAGGTTATTTAATGCCAAAGCCATTCTCATCGAAGAACAGTAGTGATACTTTTTAACCCATAGCTGGGAGGATAAGGGGGTCATACCTTTCCCAAGGGTATTTGTCTGAAAGTGAACGTAATAGCGCGACTGAAGTACGAACTCGCTTACTATGATTCTGCAGTCCATCGCTTTAACCATTACACCAAGAGAACACCCCGGTTTCTTGGTGTACGGCATATCAACCTTCATGGGTTATCTAGTGCCAAAGCTATCATTGTAGTAGAACAGTAGTTGTACAATTTTATCCATTTCTGCGGGATAAGGTAATTCATACCTTTGCCGAGTTCGAAAGTAAACATAATAGTGCAACTATTGTTTATATATTACTATAACCTATAACTAAAGATTATAATTGAAAAATGATATTGTTTGTGATTCATTATAATGTTTTTTTTTCTCTTCAGTAGACAGACATCGACACGCGTCTAGCAAAGGCATGAACAGCTATCGATAGACTATCGGTCATATGGAAGTCGGACCTGACCGATAAAATGAAGCGCAGTTTCTTCCAAGTAGCGGTCGTGTCGATACTGCTATATGGATGTACTATATGGACGCTAACTAAATCTGTAGAGAAAAAGCTTGACGGTAACTACAGAAGAATGCTGCGAGCAATATTTAACAAGTCCCGGAAATAGCACCTCACAAAGCAGCAGCTATACGGCCACCTACCAACCATCACAAAAACTAGACGAACCAGAGATGCAGGACATTGCTGGAGAAGTAGGGACGATCTCATAAGTGATGTACTCCTGTAGACCTCTTCACATGGACAAGCAAAGGCTGGACGACCAGTTCGAACCTACATACAGCAGGTCTGTGCCTAAGCGTGATAAAAACTTATTTTCATTGCGGCATTCGGATACTAGTTCTGATCTTTTATCGAAAAAGTTTTTCTTAGGTGTAATATAGCTATATCACACCAAACTTAACAAATCAATGCATAGAAATTCTAATCCTGTGAAGTTTTATGCCGTTCCCAAAAATCTGTCAATGTTATTCAAGTTGGTGTCACCGTACAGACGCTAAGACCGTTTGTCTTCGTATTCTTTTGTAGTTACAACTATATTTGATAAGGGATATTATATTTAATTCACACAGTCAAAAAGAGAAATATCCGATACTTTTATCCTTACTTTGTTTGTAAAGTCAAAGGTAAAGCAATCTCTTTTTGAGGATATTACTTCGTCTCTTTCAGAATTTTATAAAAAAGACAGTCTCCCATAGACAAGCCGGTAACAGTTTATTGTCAAGTGCTTATCTCTCTGAAATAGTTCAGGTGAAAAAGACTCTGTGGATGTGCTTAAGGGATAAAAAAAAAAGAAGTGGCGATTATGGTGTATTGTCATCTAAGAAAGACTTTCTCCGTTTTCGTAATGCAATATTGGCTCTATCAATTGAGGAAAATAGATCATGCAAAAGATATGGAAATATGTACGGAGTTACACAGGTTTTGAAAATATATAAAGTTACACGCGCAGGAATATATATATATTGTACTTCTCATAATTATTTGAACAAACAGACAATTTGCTTCTAATCTCTTGGTTTTGAGTATAATAACAAGAACATTAACAAAACTTAAATGTAATCAATATAACAAAGCAGAACTTCAGTTATATTTTGTGGTTTTGGATGTTAAATAATATCTGTAAAATATTTTTACAGACTTCTTAAATGAAAAAAAAAAGCAAGTTTTTATCTATCTTTTAAAATCATACAGAATAGACCAAGAAGATTGAAAAGGGAAACTCCCATTGTTATTTGTAAGAGTTTCCAAACACGTCAATTAATTTTGGTTCCATTACCTCTAATTATAACTTGTAGGCAATAAAAGAAGTTCCGTGTGATTATATGATTCATAGTATTATATAGATAGATTGATAGTAAATAAATAGATTTATGGGTTTACTCTTATATATATATATATATATATATATATATATGTATATATATAATGAGAAAGTCTACATAGGAATATCAGCTGGGAACTGGAAACAGAGACAATGTAACCATAGACATTGCGTTACTAACCTGCAATTTAGGAATCAAACAGCCCAATCAAAGTATATTTGGAGTTTAAAAGAACGTGGAATAACCCCACAAATAGATTAAGAAATGTTTAAAAATTTTCGACGGCAAATATCTTCAATAGTACCATGTAACTTATGGCTAGAGGAAAAAAAAATTAGCATAATCGAATATAAAGAGACTAGACAGTTATTGAATAAACAAAACGAACTAATATTTAAATACCGACACAAAAATAGGTTTAAGCTGATTTGATAGAAATGAGTTTAATAGGAATATGAAGATCATAATGTATGAATTTGATGATTTTAGTCTGAACACCTAATCAATAAAAAACTTTCAATGTAAAAAATGGTCGGAACAAAGTAACAATATAAAAACATAGTAACATTAATAACAATGATAATAACAGATAGGAAAATTAAATTGGCTAAAAAGAATGGTGTCTCTTTATTAGAAGTAACAAAAAATCGTGAATTATAATGAGAATAGCAATGGGATCTATTAGCAATCGGGGGCAAATATCGGAATATTAAAATAATGATGTATAACTTAACCGGCTCATTCGTATAATGGGTAGAGTGTTCGCCAATGGCCCGGGAGACCAGGGTTCAATCCCAGGTCCCGTCATACCAAAGAATTTAAAAATGGTATTTGATACCTCCTTGCTTAACACTCAGCAATATAAGGTACGTATCAAGGGTAAAGTGGAGCAATCCAGGGAAAGGAGTAACGCCCTCCCCTACAACTCGGTGTAGTAGCTATTGAAAAGGGAGCCTTCTTGTCTCCCTCAACTACGGTCGCCAACTTTACTTATATAACTTAAAGAAGATAATAGAGGAAACTAGTGAAGGAATGGGTAAGTAACAGCCTATGTAACCACTTAAAAGAGGAAAATAGTTTTGAACCCGAGACATGGTAATTTATGACATCTCCTTATGAGGTATAAATAAAGTATAAACAAATAAACAGATAAAATAATTCTTAAAGGGTAAAAGGTCAAATAGGAAGTTAATGAACAATTTAGAAGAGACATGGGAAATAAAAAATAACAAAACAAAATAAGAGACCAATTGATTAAATCTAAGGGATAGGAAAGGGGACTAAGTTTAAACAGGAAGTCCAACCTGCTGCTGTTATAGGTGATGTTTTGGTTGGTTTGGTTTCGTTTCTTTGTTTAATGGCATATCAACCTTTGTAGGTTATTTAATGCCAAAGCCATTCTCATCGAAGAACAGTAGTGGTACTATTTAACCCATAGCTGGGAGGATAAAGGGGTCCATACCTTTCCCAAGGGTATTTGTCCGAAAGTGAAAGTAATAGTGCGACTGGAGTTCGTACTACGATTCCGAAGCCCATCGCTTTAACCATTACACCACGAGGACACCGCCCCCAGGTGATGTTTTAATCGTTTTATTTTTATTTTTTATCTTATCATATATTTTTTTTTTCCTGAAATAGCGATATTTGTCCATCTCTTTGAATTCTGTAAAAAGCCATTTAATGAGGTGGGCCTCATCTGTGACTTATTGAAATAAATTTATAATGGCCTAGCAACTGTCCGTTGAGTTTTCTTTCGTTTATATTACTGATTATATATATATATATATATATATATATATATATATATATATATATAATATATATATATTGAAAAGAAAAAAATTAGTCTATGTAAATACTGATATATCAATTAAGTGTGACGGCAAATTTACAAAAATCCCAAAACGGGACTTTATTTTTCGCACGTGTGAAGACGGGGCGGACTGGTACTTGATCCCTTGTAGAATAAGTCCTCGTTCAGAGTTTTTCCTCGGGCATGTAGGAACTGGCATATTATGCGGGGGATTAATTTATGGCTAGACTGACCGCCGTTGGCAAGAGGCTTCCAAATTTCACACTATACACACACCTACCAAGGCCACTAGTCTTCCTCCCCTAGAACAATGGAAGATATGGACCTCTAGGTTTAGAAGTAATAATATTAATTATAGTAGTCGACAACTCCGGTTTCCCATATAAGAATTTAAAAGGAATTAATGGGACAATTTAAGCAAGCATAACATAAGGTGACGTGAAGAAGAAACATGAAATAATAGCTTTGAAGTAGACGATACAAAGAACGACTCGAGCACGTGGGAACATTAAAATACATCAATCTTTTTACTATACATAGATACACATCTTCAACGTGTCGGCTATATTATAAATGGATAGTCATCATCATCATATCGCGCTGGTAGCACGGATATCCCGGATCCTGTCTCGCCACTCCTCCCTATCGTTCATCGCCCTAGGTAGGTCTTCAGGACAACATCCCGTATCCTCACATAGCTGCTGAATGTATGTTCGTGCTGGTCGTCCAGCTTTTGCACGGCCATGTGTGGGGGTCCATAAGAGTACATCTCTTATGAGTTCGTCCCTGCTTCTCCAGCAGTGTCCTGCATGTCTGGTTCGTCTAACTTGAATAGTTTTCGTGATAGGGGGCAGGTGGCCGTACAGTTGGTGTCTTGTGGGTGTTGCCGCCAGGACTTGTTTAAGATTGCACGTAGCATTCTTGTGTAATTGTCGTCTAGCTTCTTCTCCAGCTGTTTTGTTAGCGTCCATGTAGTGCAGCCATATAGCAGTATCGATGTGACCGCTGCCTGGAAGAAACTGCGTTTCATTTTATCGGTTAGGTCTGATTTCCATATAATCGATAGCCTATTGATAGCTGTCCATGCTTTCGTTAACCTGGTTTCGATGTCCTTTTCGGTTGATTCGACGCTGCTTCCTAGGTAAGTGAATTTGTCTACTAGTTTAAGAGGGGTTCCTTCTAGAGTGGAGATGTCCCCCGTTTGATTATAGCACATATATTCCGTTTTGTGTGCATTAACATAGAGGTCTATGCTTGCTGCTACTCGTTCCAAACTATGCAGTAGTGTTTCGGCTTGATCAGGTGTATTTGCCAGTATCGCTATGTCATCGGCGTAGTCGGCGTCGGTAATTGTTGTTGCGGGGTACCTTCTGCTTCTTTTCTTCGTCAGTCCGAAGCCATTCTCTCTGATTTTGTCAATCGATGTTCTAAGTACGTAGTCTAGACAAATTATAAAGAGGTACGGAGCCAGCGTGTCTCCTTGTAGTACTCCTGCTACAATGTTGAAGTATTCTGTGTCCCCATCTGGTGATCGTACTTTTACTTTAGTGTTTCTATAGAGAATCGTTATTGCCGCTACGGTTTCTTTAGGTATGCCGTACGCTAGTAGGATTTGTTCCATCTTTCCTCTGTGAATGGAATCGAAAGCCTTGGTAAAGTCAACAAATATTAATGTCGCTTGTGGGTTTTTTGCCCGTACACCTTCAAGGATTCTACGGATGGTTAATATTTCTGAAGTCGTGGATCTATTTCTTCGGAAGCCATTTTGGTTTTTTCTAAGTATGTTGTCGATTTTGGGTTCTATGCGGTTTCGTAGTAGGGTATTGTAGATTTTGGCTGCTATGGAAGTAAGTGTTATGCCTCGGTAGTTTTTGGCTAATCCGAGGTCCCCCTTTTTAGGGAAGGGGAGTATGCATCCCTTCATCCATCTATCTATCGGATTTTGATTGTATACTGCGTTGCAGTCTCGGAGCAGTATGTCATCGAATTGTCTGGTCTTCCATACTTCCGGGGGAATTTCGTCCAGCCCTGCAGCTTTCCTATTTTTAATTTTTCTGAGAACCGAGTCGAGTTCTTCTTGTGTGAACGGTCCTAGTTTAATGTCTAATTGTTTGCTAATTATTTTGGTGATTGGTTCATGTGTTATTTTCGGTGGGTTTCCTAGTAAGTTTTCGAAGTGCTGTTTCCACAGTTTTATTCTTTCTTGTTGGTTTGCTGCTCTCAGATTTGCTTTGGCTGTGTTCTTTCTTCTACTCACTTCGTTTATTGTTTGCCAGGCTATCCTAGATTGTCTATCTTCTACCGAGTCTCTAATCTTATCTATCTGATTTTGAATGTATTCTGTCTGTTCCTTTATATATATGCCTGCTAATTGATATTGTGCCGTTTTTAGTTTTAAGGCATTTGTGTTTGTTGGGTTTTTTCCATAGTTTTTGGAGGCTGTTTTCACTAGTGCACGTTTTTCTCTCACCGCTAAAGTTTCCCATGGGACTCTATATTTAGTTATAGGTTTTGTTGGAATGCATTTCTCTGCTGCCTCGAGGTGCGCATTGACGAAATTTTTATATTCGTCATTTGGTGTACTTTTTCCCGTCTTCTCTTGCAGTGTTTCGAATCTGTTTCTTAATTCTAATACGTATTTATCTCTTATATCTCTGTTGTTCAATAGGGCCCAGTCATAGTGTTTGGTGGTCGCTGTTTGTTTCGCGTTTTTTCGTAGGCTTAACCGTATTTTCGCCGTGACTATTCGGTGATCGGTGGACACACCCTCAAAAGAGGAGTATGCCTCGCAATTCATTCAGTGTTCGAAAAATCAGCTACAGAGATCAAACAATCAAAACTACTAAAATGCAAGCAAACACTACAAATAGCCACATTTAACGTAAGAACCTTAAATAGAATAGGACAACTACCAGAGCTAATCGCATCGGCCGAAGAACATAAGATTGATATAATATGCATACAAGAACACAGATACACGCATAACGAAGATATCAAATATCACGAAACTGGCAATGGATGGTCGCTCGTCACTGTATCCGCATGGAAAAACTCTGTCAACGTCGCAGTGGGAGGGGTAGGATTACTTATAGGACCTAGAGCATTAAAAACGCTAAATAGCATCGAGAAAATACAACCACGAATGATGGCAGCTACTTTTAACGGCAACCCCAGAGCAACAATCATCTCCTGCTACAGCCCTACCAATGTTAGTGAAGAAACTGAACTAGTCACCTTCTACGATGAGTTATCCTCATTAGTGCGTAGCATCCCGAAACACAACATGTTAGTCATTGGCGGAGACATGAATGCCCAAATCGGGAAAAACGGAAACAACAAATACAGCCTCCACAACACGTCAAATAGGAATGGGCAACATCTAACAGATTTCATGATAGAAAATATATTAGCATGCCTCAATACAAACTACCAAAAAAAAGAGGGCAAACTATGGACATGGACGTACGCAAACAATACGAAAGCTCAGATAGACTACGTCCTTATAAACAAGAAATGGAAAAATAGTGCAAAAAATGGATATTACATGAACACAAATGTCTTTCTTTTCTTTTCTTTCGCTTTTAGACTTTTTTCAACGATAGAGAGAGAGAGAGAGAGAGAGGGGAGGGGTAATAATTGGATATAGGGAGAAACAGTTTTAAAGTCTACTTATCTTTAGACGACTTTCCTTTGGAGAGCTTTTTCTTTCTCCTTTTTTTTCTTTATTCTCGGGTTGACGGCATTTATTTTATTTTTTGAGTCTGGCTTGAAAGTAAGGTTCCTTTTCTTTGTTGTCCAAGATATTTCCGTCTTTCTTTTCCCGGAGTCTTGGCATCTGGTCACGACGATGTCTGATCCAAGACTGATTTTCTTATTCCCTACTTCCGCTGACGGGAAGAAGGTGCCACTTCCGTTTTAGGGTCCCAGCCAATCATTTGGCTTTCATCTTCTTCCTTCCCCTGTCAGGCGATTCGTTAGGGCTACTATATGTCACCCGAGTCAGGTTACCTAGTACAGATAGCTTGACCCACATTTTCTCTTCCTTCAACGATCAGCCGAAGTTGACCCAATTCTTTGTTTCTCTTTTAACGGTCAATCTTTGACAGCTTGCTAATTCACGCACGGGGAATAGTAGTAATCTTATTTCTATCTTCTCAGTGGGACACCACGTGACATAAGTTACCTAAAAATACTCAATGACCATAAAATATTTTCAATTTCGATTTATCAAAGAAATATAATTCGACAAATGATTTCCAAATGGAGAAAAAGTAACTTAAAAATAAAATTTATGAAATTTCAATTAATTAATATATTTACTTACAATATACTTTTCAAAGATCCCGAAATTTTTTTAACTGCAAATATTTTTCTAAATAGATTTTAAAGAAAAAAAAGTTACTATTTCTTAAAAAGTTCATACTGTTTTCTTTTATTTTCTTCTTTGTAATTCTTATCGTCTTCAAAACTTCTTCTGGTAACCTCTAATGATTTCAAACAATCCTTATTTCTTTTTTCTTCAGTGCTGAGACTGGTAAAAATTTGCTGAAATTTGTAAATTCGGTAGTTAATGTCTGATTGGCTGTTTTGAAGTTGTGCCGTTTTTTTTCCAGCACGAACTGAAGGCCTAGCTTATCTCATTCCTTTTGCTTTACGAGCTCTTGTTTATTCGCCTTCGACTTTAGGCAGTTTTTTCTTAAGTCAGGTAGCTTGAGCAAATAGGTCTTTTTCGTCGTTATAGGCTAAAACTCTTTTCCTTACAAGGTTTTTATTATCACTTGTTGAAACAATTAGATTGCTACAGGCTATTTGATGGTTTTGGTATGCTGTCCTATTCAAAAGAAAGTTGAGTCTAAGGTCTGGAGGCGGTATTATTGGACTTTTTACCGACAAATGAAGCTGTGAGCTCTGGTCAGAAAATGTGGTAAAAGCCACCGTAGGCTCAATAGAAGAAAATTAGAGTTGAAACAAAAGATATTCATCTAAGAGGAGGAAGTGGTAGTCTACTCGAAGTTCCCTTAAAGAAATAGTAAACTTCGTTTTCAACAAGTCTACACAGGAAACTAGAAAAACACGGTTGTCCATGTTGATTCTACACAAGAAGGAGACGCCGAGAAGAAGAACAAACCTTTAAAATTGGCTTCAAAATTAACTTTAACATAAAATATCTAAGAAAGGTATTTTATCATTAACAAAAGTTAAACTGACTGTTGGTGGTTTACGGCATTGCTTTAAGCAATTTAGTCGTTATATTTCTTTTTATCCTTCTTTTATTTATTACAATATTGTTGTTACTTGAATATATTTTATTTTTGTTACCTTATTCAATGTTTCCGACAAGCATAGGGAAAAATATGCAAAGCCGGATTTTGTAAAGTTTATTTCTCTTGAAATAAATTACTTTGTGGGAACTGGTTGCTTTTGTTTTTAAGAAATATAGACACATTTCTCTTTCAGGTAACAAAAGTTAGCTTTCCCATCCCCTTTTTTGTCTCCTTTGTTTTTTTATACATTTTTTACCCCTTCGTTTAGTCTGACAGTTACTGCTAGATTTCTAAGGTTAGGCAGAGATAAAGAATTTTTTTTGAATTGAGCACGATGTCTCTTAAATCTTATAGTTTGTATTTCCTTTTTTTTTTTTTTTTTTTACTTTATATTCTAGTGGTTTAAAAAGTTCTTAAAGTTCATAAATTTTTACACTAAAAATATTTTTCTTCACATAAGACATTATCAATATGAAAACTTATGTCTATACTCACTGTGAAAATTTTACAAAAACTACAAATATTTCAAATTACTTTTTACAAAAAATTTGATACAGATTTTGTGTAAAATATTTATTTGAACAAATTAAATAATATCTATTCTTAGAATTCAAAATTAAATTGATTTTCTTCGGGCAAAATCGCATATGTTAAAGAGCCTTCCTGGTTTTAATATATTAAATTAAAATCGATTATCCTTCCTTGGGTAGAATAAAATTCAATAACAAAACTGTAAGCCTTATGCAGAAAAATTATCCTTTTTTTAAGTTCAATTGATAATCTCTGGTTATTTTTTCGAAATTTTAATAAATGAATCTATTTATATGGTTAAAAAATTAAAGTTGTTTTTCTTTAGTAATTAATTCATGTAAAACAATTCGAAGTTGAATATTTAATTCTAAATTATAAAATGCATCATCAAAGTGATAATTTTCTCTAATTACAGACACTTTAAGGGTGATAATCGCTCTGTCCCTTTTTGTATTGAAATAATTTTACTATCACAGAAAGACAAGAATTTAGCCCATACAAATAACTCAAGGAGAAAATTCAGTCAATATTTGTTGAATATAAATAAGGTCAGTCTTAAAAATTGAAAATTTTTTCGAAGAAACAAGAACGCTAATTTTCAACCGTAACAAATCAAAGCTTATTCAAAACCCCGGCCATTGCAGAGACTGGAAAATTTCCATGGTAACAAAACAAACATTGAAATTTTCTTGGTTGAGATTCGTAAGTAATAAACAAATGTATTTAATCAAAAATTCTGGAAGCGTTTCTAACCAAGATCTAACGGTTTTTGCTGAGAATTCTTATTTTTCCTTTTTTTTATCTTATATGTTTTCTTAATAATAATTTCTTTTCTAAATCAATAATACTGTACTCGTTGGTCTAGTGAGTCGAGTGTTCGCCAATGGTCCGGGAGATCTGGGTTCAATCCCAGGTCGCGTCATACCAAATACTTTGAAAATGGTACTTGATACCTCCTTGCTTAACACTCAGCAATATAAGGTACGTATCAAGGGTAAAGTGGAGCAATCCAGGGAAAAGAGTAGCACCCTCCCCTACATTTCAGTGTAGTAGCTATTGAAAAACTCGACTACGGTCGCCAACAACTTTACTAAAGACACCAAATAGAAGTTTGTAACATTACACGACTCAATAAAAGTTTGTAACACTCCGGTTCTCAAATGGACGTTTATACTCGTGCGGTCTCAATAGACCTATATACAACTACTAGACCATATAGACGCTTGTACCACTAAGGTTCCCGGCAAACCCTTGTAGCGCAACGTCTTAAGAGTCAGTCACACCCCTATTGTAATCTCCACCGTGATAAAAAGAAGAAGTGACGAATACGCAAAAATGCCGTCTTGCTTCGCTAATACAAACGTTTATTCGCTACAACACTTTTTAGTGGTCATCAAGAAGAGAGAAACAGTATATGAAAACGGAGTCAACTGTGTTAGCTTGAAAAAGAGAGATAAAAATGAGGAGAAAGAGGGCAGATGCAGACCTTGATATCAACTTTCTTGTTCTCTGTTGTGGCTCTTGCACGTGCTTGTTTGTTGAGTCCGTTCTCACAGCTTCGCGTCTGGGCTCTAACTGTCATCTTTACATCATCGCGTCTTGTAGTCAACTCACTCTTTTCTTGTTTTCTATCCTGTATCCACTGCCCTAATGGCGTTTTCGCTTGAGTTGCTTCCAGCTTATCAGAACTCAGCTGATACGTTTCTATTTTTCATCCGGGTGTCCAGAGCTATAATGAATTGGATTTCGGAAAACCAACCTTTCTTTTTTTAATTCGTTTCTCCTTTTTCATAAATAATCTTTTCTTTTTTACCGTCCGGTGGAAACAACTCATAATTAACAGGAGTCCCTAATCATTTTACAATAATTTTTTAAGAATAGATTTTTACAATATATATATATATATGTATATATATACCACTTTGTTGGTTAGGGCTATAGGATAAGCCGGCCGCACCTCAGTAGAGAATTAAGACTTCATCCAAGTGGGGCCACCTTTTGGTCGTTTGTAGCGACCCGTAATGTCTGAGGATGGGTTCCTGGTGGCTGAGCTGTCCGTTACCCCAGTAAAGTAGTCACGTGACCAGTAACAATCTACCTCGGCCATGGGCTTGACGGGTGGTCCGGTAAATCAGCTGGTCATGTTAAGCCTAGCACTTATATAATTAAGCCCCAATCGTATTCAACAAATTGCTCTTAAGGCAAATAACCACCAACCCTTTTATTTTATAGACGCTTGAAAGTGTGGGCAGTGGGTCATTTGTATCGAGATGAAAAAAATCTTCAAGTTCTGAGGCTCTACCATTATTCCCGGGTCCATTCTGTTTAATAGATTTGTTTGAAAATTATTGGTATTCAATGGGAATGTTTCATACCCTATAACTGTAAATTACTTGTATTTATAATAGTTCACTGTCACTTGACTAGTTTGCTTGAAGGAGCACTAACCATGCGGCGTGTGTCTCTTGGGTAGGAACTCATTCCTCTCTCGGTCAATAAGAATAATAACTTGAAACTATAATTGTTTACAAAGGATTATTATTATTAGTTACTTGAAACCATACTTGGATCTTGCCGGAGAACTAAAAAAAACAAACTCAGGAACATGTGAGTAACGGTGATACTAATTGTAATTGGTGCTCTTGGAACGATCCCCAAAGGCTTTTGGTAAGGGGACTGAAAAAATCGGAAATCGGCGAACGAATTGAAACTATCCAAAATACAGTCTTATAAAGATCGGCCAGAATTCTGAGAAGAGTCTTGGAGATTTGAGAAGAATTTCCGTCGCTCAGATTCTGGTGAAAAACCATCAACTAACTCACAAGAAGTAATAATCACGGTAATTCTTTGTAAAAAAAATATAGCTTCAAGGGTGCATTTACCCAACCCTTCCACACGGGTGGGATGTGACACAAGGTCAATTTTCAAGCGAAGTTTAACAGGTTTTAATTCGAAGTTTTCCTTCTCTTAGACTGGTTGCCTAATCAAGGCTAAAGAACACAGTCGGCGTTACTGTTTATAAGTGGAGGGAGAATAATTGAATTCATACCTTTCACAAGGGTATTCGTGCTATGTGAAATGCAATCAGCCTCGTCCAGGATTTGAACTTGTGTCGCAATGTCCATTTCCTATGATGATAACCATTACACCACGGGCACCTTATAGGTTCCAGTAACTATTCTTAGTACAAATAATTTACACACATTTTATAACGATTTCTTATTTGATAGTACTATTTTTCAAACAAATACATTTCTCCCCGAGATGAAACCCTAACAGAGTTAGAGTGACCATGGGAATAATGACAATGAAAGGTGCCCGTGGTGTAATGGTTATCGTCGCAGGAAATGGGCACGGTGATACGAGTTCAAATCTTGAACGAGACTGATTGCATTTCACATAGCACTACTACCACTGGGAAAGGTATGAATCCAATTATTCTCCCTCCAGCTATGGGTAAATAGTAGGACAGACTAGGTTCTTCAGCCTTGGTGAGGGAACTAGTCTAGGAGAAGGAAAACTTTAAATTCAAACCTGTTAAACTCCGCTTAAAAATCGACCTTGTGTCATATCCTGCCCGTGCGGAGGGGTTGGGTAAATATGATAATGACAATGAAAGGGCACTTATCTGGTTTCAAGTAACTAATTCTAAATAAACAATTATAGTCCCAAGTAACTATTTTTAAAAAAAATTCACAAAATTACATGGTATCAAGTATTCCTATCTAATACAAATATTTTCAAACAGATTGACCAGACCCATAGATGGGACCCTAACAGAAACTACGACTTCGGGTCAGAGCGAACCTGCTAATAATGGTAACGAGAACATGACTTCACGTTCTCCAGAGCTCCATAATTGAAACCACATTATTGGATGCATTTAGTGTCATATGCGGAAAACCCTCTTTTCTTTTCTTCTTTTACGAGGTCTTATGCCTCTGCAGGGAATAGAGCTGACATCTTCCTAACCTCACTGACAGGGCGGGAAAATACTTTGATCAATGATTAATGGTTCTATTAAATTATATGAACAACAATAAAAAATAAAGTTGCTGGGATACTTTTGTATCAATCTAAATTAAATCATGTTCCGTAGATTCATTATAATCAAATTAATAAAATTAGTGAACTAAAACAAACAAACCAAAAACAAAAACAGAATAAAAACAAATAAATGAATAAAGAAAGAAAGAAAAAAAGACAAATAATCAAAAACTCAAACAAAAAGCCAAAAAAGAAAATTTTCAACAACAGAAATTGCTGCTGTGAGACTCTTACAGTTAAAATAAGCAAACAACCCCCCCCCCCAAAAAAAACCAAAAATAAATTAGAAATAATGTAAAACATGTAAGGACTGAAATGAAATGAAAAAAAAAAACAACAAAAAACAAAAACAAAAACAAAAAAAAAACCCAAACAAAACAAAACCAAAACAAAACGAAAAACAAAAGGAATAACATGAACACATTTCAATTAGATTCTAATTTCGAATCAATTCTCTATTTTCGTAAATTGTATTTAAGTTTCTTGCCAAAGGTATAAATTTTGCTAAAACGACAGGAATACAAAGACAAAATGATTTGCAAAAAATACAATGTTTCATTACTTTTGAGTTAGCTTTTAAAAATGCTCAAAAATATCGAATATGCGGGAAGTGAGTTGTTTAATTTATTCATAAACTGGGTAATAATCTTTACAATTAGGATTGTAATTGTTTTACTCAAGGAAAACTGAATCCGTTTTTTAAAAATCTAAAATGATATTGTTTAATCAAATATTCAAATAAGACGATACAGAATAACACAAAACCAACGGTATTTGGTTTGATTTGGTTGTATTTTATGGTATATCAACCATTGTTGGTTATTTAATGCCTGTTTTAACGTATATATTCTCCTATTTTGATATATATATTAAATATATAGGATTTGTAAACTCATTTTGTAGATATATTTCCAAACCAACCTGAGCTCATTCTTTTGTACACTATTAAATGGTTTCAAGTATTTCAATCAAACAAGACTATTTCTATTTACGATTAATCATTTGTTTCTCACAGTTAAATAGTCTTAAGTATTGCTATGTATCACTAACAGTTCAATTAAACATCAGTCATTTGTTTGCACACTGTTTAAATTATCAAACAGTTCTATTTGATCGATAGATAGGACCCTATCAGGTGCTACCACTAGAATGAATCTGGGAGCGATGGGAAGGAAGAGGTACCCCACATCCTCCAAAGCTCCAAGACTGGAACTTCACCATCAGATTGTTTAGTGTCATAACAGGACACTCGTTTGGGGAGTCTCAACCCCTGGAGAGATGCAGTCGGTGTATTCTACCGCTCCAGCTGACTGGATTCAATGATATTTGTTGCTAAGTGAATATATATATATATATATATATATATATATATATATATATATATATATATATATATATATCACCCTGTCGTCTACCTAGACCACCGACAGGTCACTGCTCCAATGAAGGATTGAACCTAGGCTTGTCTGGCGATCTGCCCACGTTGCATTTTTAGATCCAGATTACGAGGTCATCACTCGCCGATCGTCAAATAAATCAGACACGGTTGGTCATTCAAAGAAAAATGAATTGAACTTGAAAGGGCTGTTCAATAATTAATAAAAGGTTTAGTTAACAAAAATAAAGTCAGTCTATCGTAGTAGCAGGCACAGCTTTTCAAAAAGCTAATTCACTTTGCAGCTTTCAAATCAAGTATCGATTCTCTTTGTCGGTTTTCCGATAGCTAAATCATGGTTCTTGCTTCCCTGTCTCAGAAAGTCTGGCTCAAGACCCAAGGCGCAGAGCGATTAGGGGTTACTCTAACGAATGCTGCCCGGCTGGCTTCTCTTGGTCTCTCTGGCTTTGCTTTCTCGTCTTTCTCGCTTCGGGAAAATCTTGGTTCATATAATTATTTTTTCTTATTTCCAAGTGGGCGTATCTCATCAACAGTTTTCTTCTTAATTAGATTTCAGTAATTAATTCCATTCATGGTTGCTTATCTCCTACACCAATGGTGACTCTCTGTAACCATTATTCAAATGGGAGAGGGTTTCCTCATACTTCCAGGTGTCGGTTGCTCTGCTCTCTCCCCGTAGTGGACAGCCCTCTCTGTCATGTGAACAACATCTCACGCCAAGAAAATTACTCAGTCTTTCGAAGAAAAAAAGAAATAAATCAAAAACTTTTCCATCGAAGAAAAAGAAATGAATCAACTTTTTTTTCTCCAATTCTCAGAATTTGAAATGTTCCCACAACAAGCATATCTGCACATGGGTTTCGATTGACCCTTTCTCTAGTCTCATCTTCAGCTTTGTCATTGTGTTTGCCAGCTGTCTTTCATGACACTTTTAGTACAGTCAAAACATATTTGGGCTTTCTCTCTTTCTTTTCTTTTTCTGGTTAAAAAAATGATTTCATATTTTTCGTTTTTCCACCCAGTAAAAATTAAAGGTTATTTTTGGCTGCTTTTTCATTTTGACTATATATTGTATCAGTGTACTTATTTTAATCTTCCAAAATCCTTGTCGATTATTTATTCTACTTTAAAAATCACTCTCAGATTTCTTCCGTTTTAGATCTCTGTCAAACCCCTTTACTATATATATACACACACACACACACACATATATATATATATATATATATACACACACACACACATATATATATATATATATATATATATATTGATGAAAAGATACTTTAATATATCGAGAGGACATTGACAGGATCTTATGGGTCAATACAAAAAGATGTAAAACAAAATTATGTGATATGAAACAATGATTATGAAGGATAAACAAGAGATGGGGGATATTTCTTTCTTTCTTTCTTTCTTTCTTTCTTATGTCAATAAATAAAGCATTATCAGATCGGAGTAAATAAAGCATTATCAGATCTTAATGAATAAAGTATTATTAAATGTAAGTAAATAAGGCATAATTAAATCTAAGTAACAGTATCGGAATAAATAAAACATTATACGACCTGAGTAAATAAAGCATTATCATATCTTATTGAACGATTGATAGGCATTTCAACCCGCCTGGTTTATTTCATGACTAGAGGTTAGAGAATTGTGTATTCTAATCCCTGCTCGACGGTGGTATGGGAATAAAAAAAATCATTATCAGATCTGAGGGAATAAATCTTTTCATAATCTCCAAATCCTTAAACGATTAACAATTTTTCCCCGCAAAAAACAGTTTCCTTCTCATTTTGTGCTCGTAAAATCATTATTTATATTTGAAAGTATTATGAAAATTTTGAATTTGAAGAAAGAGAATGATCATCATAGGAGATGTAGAAATATTTTCGAATCAAGGTTATATCGATCAGGTGAGGTGAATACGACGAAACAAGCATATATATGTATATATATTGTCATCCACAGACATACTGTTTCGTTGTATCACAACACTTCAGAGTGGCTAGACACATAGGACGCTTGAAGCTGGGATGGAAACCCGGCAAACTTAATGTTAGACTTAGTATCATACTGCTCAGCCAGTAAGCGAACGACGTCACCTCGAGAATTATAAGGCATTATGTAGTAGCTTTCGTTTGTTTACATTTTTGCCTTACCGGATATATATATATATATATATATATATATATATATATATATATATATATATATATATATATATATATATATATCAACCACTTCGTACGGGCAGGATGTAACACAAGATCAGTTTTTAAGAAAGGTTTAATAGGTTGGAATTTAGAGTTTTCCTTCTTGTAGACTGGTTGCAATACCAATGTTAAAGACTAGAGCCCGTCCTACGATTTATCCATAGCTGAAAAGAAGAATTGCTGGATGCATAAGACAAATAGGATTTTTTATTTTGTGTTATTTGTTTTTTGATTGTTTTCAGTAAATTTCGATCTGATTTCATGGCAAGGGGAAAAGCTTTTCCGAAGATAAACATTTTAGAGACCAAAAAGAAAATGACCCTTTTTTGGGGAGAAATGGGAGTCAATGGGCGAATACATTTAAGACACGATGTGCCAAGGTTGTTGAATTGGGGAATGAATAAGCGAAATAGTAGGTGTGTTTCAATGTCATTGCTTTCTTGGTCGAGCCAAGAACTTTTCAGAACCACTTTTATATATATATATATATACTAAAAAATTGTACTTGAGGCATATTTGGTATTATAAGGAACAGATCATATAGTAAGTGGAGCAATCCAGAAAAAGGAGTAATTCTCTTCCCTCCAACTTGGTGCAGTAGCTATTGATTAGGGAGCCTTCGGATCACACTCAACTACGGACGACCATCTTATATATATATATATATATATATATATATAAGTTGGCCGACCGTATGTATGTATATTTATATATAAATTTGCGAAAGTGATAAGACAAAAAGGAATAATTGTTCTATGTTGTTCATTTATCGTCAATATTCTTTATTAGATCAAAGGATATATTATGCCAACACTGCATTATATATATATATATATATATATATATTGAACTAAAGTGATAAGACAAATAGGAATAGTTATTTTGTATTATTTGTTTTTGATTGTTCTCAACTAGTTTTGACTTTACGTTATCGTTAAGAGAAAAGTTTTAGCGTAGAAAATTTAAAAAAAAAGTTGTTAGAATAATTTTTAAATAGTTGTCATACAATAAAAGAAGCTACGAAAAATGTACTGGTCACATAGCATATCCATTTGAATGGAAATTATATTCTGGTGTCCAAGTGTCTTGAACTGACTTGGCAACGAGTTTTACTCTGGAAAGATATTTGTTGAACATTGGTGATGTGTGTTTCAAATTAGCTTGGCCTCCATGTCAATGCACACAAAACGGAATATATGTGCTATAATCAAACAGGTGACATCTCCACACTAGACGGAACCCCTCTTAAACTAGTTGACAAATTTCCCTACCTAGGAAGCAGCGTCTCATCAACCGAAAAAGACATCGACATGCGGATAACGAAGGCATGTATAGCTATCGATAAGCTATCGATCATATGGAAATCAGACCTCACAGATAAAATGAAACGCAGTTTCTTCCAGGCAGCTGTCGTATCGATACTGCTGTATGGATGCACAAGATGGACGCTAAGAAAACGGCTGGAGAAGAAGCTGGACGGCAATTACACAAGAATACTACGAGCAAGTCCTGGAGGCAACAACCCACAAGACATCAACTATACGGCCACCTGCCTTCCATCACGAAAACTATCCAAGTTATACAAACCTGACATGCAGGACACTGCTGGAGAAGCAGGAACGAGCTCATAAGGGATGTACTCCTATGGACCCCCACATATGGCCGGGCAAAAGCTGGATGACCAGCTCGAACATACATTCAGCAGCTATGTGAGGATACGGGATGTAGCCCTGGAGACCTGCCATAGGCGATGAACGATAGGGAGAAGTGGCGAGAGAGGGTCAGGGATATCCGTGCTAGCGGCACGACATGATGATGATGATTGTCATCATATCTTAAAACTGGTTTCTGATCAGGATTGTCAACTTGGTCATTTATCTATTTAACCTAGATATATTCATCATATTTCAAAGCGGTGTTTTAAGGATAGTTTAGTTTGATGTTAATGGTGGGAGGATGTAGAGAAAAAAGGATTACATGGTCAGATTGCTGGCGGCCGGACTTTAGAGAGATTTGATTTCTAATTAAATCAGTGTATGATGTGTTACCGAGCCCAACGAACCTGCACATATGGGGGTAGAGAGAGACCCCCAATTGTCAACTATGTGCTAGGAAAGGATCTTTACAACATATCCTTAGTAGTTGCACAAAAGCTTTGGGTGATGGTCGGTACCGTTGGCATCACGATCAAGTACTCAAGGTAATTGCGAACGAGGCGACTAAAGCTATGAGGGCTAATAATCATCAACCAGGAAAGAAATTGAATCAGATCAACTTCGTAAAAGCAGGAGAGAAGATACAGAGAAAGAGGAGAGAGAAAACGAACTTGTTATCTTCCGCGGACGATTGGCAGTTGATAGTGGATCTGGAGACTCAGCTGAAGTTCCCCAGACACATAGCTGTAACATCGCTAAGACCGGATCTGATATTGCACTCTGATAACGCAAAGCAGTGCATTATTTGGGAACTGACTGTGTCATGGGAGGAATATATTACTCTCGTTAATGAGAGGAAGAGGTCCAAATACCAATAACTGGTTGAACAATATTAACAAAAGTCGTGGAAGATATATTATGACCCCGTAGAAGTTGGTTGCAGGGGCTTTGCTGGATAGTCGTTTGGCAGAGCTCAAGCAAAAATTGGTATAGTCGGGGCAGCTAGAGTGAGGGCGCTGAAGGACATTACCAACACAGTTCTAAAGGCGTCAAAGTGGATTTGGCTTAAGAGATCAGAGCCATGGAAGAAATAAAGAGGACGATGGAGGAACCTAAGAATTAAGATTAGGAGACATACTACACATTATAAGAGTATATTGAGATAATATTAAGTTAGGGTTGTCGGAATGTCAGGGGGAGGGATTGAGAACCATTGGCGTTTGCGAGTGGGGATGGATATTTAATTATCCGTTTTTTTTTTTGTTTTTTTTTTGTCCTCATATGCTGGTTACGGTCCGCTACTAATTTATGGTTTTTAATAAGTTTATTTGCCAGCGCACACTCGTGGTTTTATTTAATGATTGAAACCTAATTGTAAATAGAATATGGAAAGAAGGGTGGGAGTAGGAGATAGGTTCGTAGTCGTAATAAGTTGGAATGTAAGGAGTTGAATAGAGTATTAATTAGGTTGAGTTTTGGGTTTTTTGGGTTTTTTTTTAGAAATATGCCATAGATTGGTAATATGAGTATAGATTATTTAATTGAGTCGATAGAATAAGGAACTATCGAATAATTGTTTAGTGGTACGAAGGCCAACGAATTAGTGTAATCGGCAAATGACAAACGAGGAGGGAGATTTAGGCAAATAAGTATGAGTTAATCTGTAGCAAATGATTTCGTGAGTCAAAATAAATAGGAGTTTTTTTTGTGCCTCGAATAAGGGTATAAGGTAAGAGTTAAAGACTGACTGAATAATTTGAGTAGGGGCTTATTTCAGGTTACCTTGGAAGTATTAGTATAGGATAGATTTGGGGTGGGATACGTGTAGGTCTTGTTAAAGTGTAAATCATGGACGTGGACGAGTATTAAAAATACCATCTTACCTCGGTATCGAATCCGGAAGTAGTCAGCCGTGTTGTTTCTGAGAAGTGTAACACCTATTGATGTTCGAGATGGTGTCGTGTCGGTGAGGCAACGTTATGATTATATGGTTTCAAGAAAGTAAAGATAAGAATCAGTAAATAATTCCAGTTTCAAGTAATTATTCTTAATATACGAAATTGCACACAGTTATATGATTCTTAGTATTCATATCAAATTGTAATACTAATCTTTACACACGGCAAAACAATCTGGAATTAGCGTAAGTAGAGAATGTTCGTTTAGATTTTTTATTCAGCAGTAAATAAACTAATAGCAGATAGGACGCAAGACATTTTTCTTTAATAGCAGAACATCAAGATCATCATCATGAAGTCACGAGGACAGCATGAATTTCGTTGAATCTCTCTCATTCTCTCTCTCTCTCTCTCCGTCCCTATCATGCATCGCTCCCGACAGGTCTTCAAAACTACATCCTGTGTCCGTACAGAGCTGATGTAAATAAGTTCTTGCTGGTCGGCCAACATTGGCACATCTATGTGTTGGGGTCCATCGAAGAAAGTCATTGTTGAGTTGGTTCTTGCAGCAGTGTCCTGGATGTCTTTTTCGTCCTCACTAGAATAAATTATTTAAAAATCTTTATTATAAACATTTTCGAACACTTCTTCAAACAAATGTTTGTATCGTGGCAGAGAGCTGATAAAGCTGTGGAGATAACGTTCCCCAAAGTAAAAATGAATTTTGAACAAGATTGATGCTGTCTTTTTTTTTTATTTATGCTCCAAATCCGAGAGATCATTCTGGCAGACGTTGTATATGCAAGAAATTGAATAAAATTTCAAAAATTCATTTTTAGAAATATTTTTGTACATTTCTTCAGACAAAAGTGTAAAAACTATTTATTAAAATGTCTGTAAACTAATTTGATACCTTGGAATGGTTTCAATTGGGAATATTTCATTTAATTATTTCTTTTTTAGATCTTTCCTGGTAAAGTCTAATAAATTATTAAATAAGTTTTACATTTTAAAAGTCTTATTTAGTTGCCGAGGAAATAAATAGGATACGTTACTTTCGGAGCACTCCTTTGGAAAATACGAGCGTCTCTTGAATTTGTATTGGTTTGTGGGTTGGTTGGTTGTGTTTTACGGCATACCAACCCTTCTAGGTTATTTAATGTTAAATCCTATTTATACATATATATTAAATATATATGATTTGTAAGCGAATGTAAGAAATGTAAGAATGTAAGAATGTAAGAAATATATATGATTTGTAAGCGAATGTAAGAAACATTCTTATACGAGCCAGAGCTCATTTGTTTGAACGGGTCTAAATAGTTTTAAGTATTGTTATCCAACACTAATAATTCAATTCAACATTGTTCATTCGTGTACACACAGTTAAATGATTTTAAGGTATTGCTACCCAACACTAATAATTTGATTTATACCCGGTTATATGGTTTCAACAATTGCTGTCAAACATTGATAGTTTTATTTGACAGTGTTAATTGGTTTCAAGTATTGCTATGTAATACTAATAATTCAATTTGATAGTAATTTTTTAGCTCACAGTTAAATGGTTTCAAGAATAGTAAATGATTAAACGTTTCTATTTGACCCACAAATAGGACCCTAACAGTTACTACCAGTCGAGGTCAGAGTGGACTTGGAAGTAATGGTCATGAAGAGGTACACCACATTTCTCGGACCTCCAGGAATGGAGCCTCACCATCAGATTGTTTAGTGACATATTTAGGACTATTGTTGAAGGGGTCTTACTCCTCCGCAGAGATGTAGTCGGCGTATTCGACTCGGCTGTTACATTTTTATGTTTGCTTGTTTGTTTGTTTGTTTGAGTTTTATTGTATATAAACCCATGTAGGTTATATAATGCCAAGTCTTGTTTATATACACACACACACACACACACACACACACACACACACACACACACACACACACATATATATATATATATATATATATATATATTTTGAGTTTCCTCATAAAAGCAATCTATGACGTCTTACCATGACCAGTCAACTTTCATTCTTGGGGTTTAATTACATCCGACCGATGCAGGGCATGTGGGAAAACTTCCAGCCTCAAACATATTCTCACTAGATGTGAGTACGCTCTAAAAAGCTACATTTGAAGATATAACGAAGTCCTGGAGATTTTTGCAAAGGCTTCGAAAATATGTTGAGAGACTTCCAATAAAACTCTAAATATTATCAACAACAGAGCAATTCAGTTTGTTAAAGAAGGAAATATGCGTAAACCATCATTGCTTGAGGGCTGCAAGAACTGGCACGTTGCAACCGATTTAAAACAACTTCATATTTCCAACTGAAATAGCGTTAACGGCAAAGCGTCCAGATATTTTGTCCTTTGGTCCGTTAAAGCAAAAAGGTTTTCGCTATTGAGTTAACGGTATGAAGAAAATTTCGACTGGGCACATCAGCGTAAGTTGGAAAAATACGAGGATCTGCGAGAACAATGTGTCAGAAGTCAGATAACAAATGTATTTTCTTTCGAAGTGGAGATGCAGAGGTTTCATTGACAACTCAACCTCCGTTTTCTTGACTAATCTTGGACTTCCTCCATCAGACAAGAGGAAATATATGGAAAAGATCCAAGATAAGGCTCTAACTGCATCAGCGTGGATATGGCAATCCCATTGAGTGACAACAATCTGACAAATCTGGTGGTGTTGTGAGATACTGCTGGGGCGCTCTGGGCTAGTGGTAATGATGCTTCGGCCCCGAAACCATGCCTGAACCCAAAATAATCATTTGATGAAGGCTTTGATGGAAGCAATGCTGTTCTAAAAACATCAGTTATTGTATGATGCCAACTATATATATATGTTTGGTAATCTTTCATAAGTGACATACTCCTATGGACCCCTTCACATGGACGAGCAAAAGCGGGACGACCAGCTAGAACCTACACACAACAGCTCTGTGCCGATACAGTATGTAGCCTTGAAGACTTATCGGAAGCGATGGACGATGGAGAAGGGTGGTGAGAGAGGGTCAGGGAGATCCGTGCTGATGGCACATCATATATATATATATATAGTGACAAAAACTATTTCGTGATTCAGGAACTAACCTACTACAGTTTCGCCTAAGCGGCAATTACGGTGTTTTTTTCTTTTGACCAATCAACTGCGTATCTGTTGATTTTTTTCAATTGATATAACGAGGTTGGCCTTTTCTTTTTTTCCCTATATATATATATATATATATATATATATTTTCCCTAGACTGATTCGTTGTATATTTTTATCTTCGAATTACTTGCAGTTTTTTCCCCTACCGTAAGTGCGATTATTCAATAAGTTATTTAATTTGTATATATATATACCGGACATTGGCCAAACGGTTAGAGTGTTCGCCAATGGCCCGGGAGACCTGGGTTCAATCCCAGGTCGAGTCATACCAAAGACTCAAAAAATGGTACTTGATGCCTCCTTGCTTAACACTCAGCATTATAAGGTACGGATCAAGGGTAAAGTGGAGCAATCCAGGGAAAGGAATAGCGCCCTCCCCTACACCTTGGTGTAGTAAGCTATCGAAAAGGGAGCCTTCGGGTCACCCTCGACTATGGTCGCCAACTTTACTTATATATATATGATTAGTAAACACACTTTCTTGATAACGTTTTTAAACGAACCTGATCCAACTTTTTGCACACAGTTAAAGGGTTTCAAGTATTGCAATAGTTTAACTTAACGACAGTCGTTTGATTACACACAATAATATATGATTTGCAAGTCGACAGTTTGAAAGTAATTTTATTTTCAAACGATGTTAGAATTAATTTGTTTGGTCACAATTAATTGTTGCTTTCGTTTCTACACAGTTAAATGGTTTGATTATTGCTATCTATCACAAATAATTCTATTTGATATCAATCATTTGTTTGCACACAGTGAAGTGGTTACAAGTAATGCTATTTAACACTGATAATTCTATCCAACACAATTCCTTCTCTTGCACGCAGTTTAATGGTTTCAAGTATTCCTATGATATACTTATAATTCGATTTCTAACAATTCAATTTAACATAAGTCATTTGTTGCACACGATGTAAATGTCAAACAGTTCTATATGACACTTAGATCGGACCCTATCAGGTGCTACCACTCCGGGTCTGTGTGGACAAGGGGAAAATGGCAATGAAAGGTTGCTCTATGTTCCCCAAAGCTCAAGGACTGGAGCTTCACCATCAAATTGTTCAGCGTCGTATCCAGAACACTTGTTGTATGGCGGGGGGGTCTTGAACTGTGTAAGCCATTGTTTGGGAATCGTCGATCTTGTAAGTAAATTTAACTCTTAATCGTTTGAACAATTCTTAATTCTGTAAATGAAAGGGTCATCAAGTATGTACTGTGACGTCACCATAAATCACGCCTCACGCATTTAATTTGTTAATGCCACCGAACTGCATTTTTTTGGTTTTGTTTTGTTTTTGCTTTATTTGTCTAGAAATTAAAATAGATTTTTTTTTTAAAGAAGAAACCCAGCAAAAAATATGAACAGTTGAAATAAGATGTGTGCATAAAAAAAAAAAAACATCCAAAAGAGAAAAGAAATTTTTTGAATGAACGAGATGAGCCAAAGCATAAATAACTGCCATAAAAAGATTAAGTGATTACAAAATAGAAATGGGATTAGGATTATCTGTTTAATGGAATCTGATTTAATTTCCAATTAATGAGGAGCAAATGGAAATAATGCTTGAAACCTGTTAAGAAACCAACCAACCAACCTCTAACCTTTTTAGAACATAATTTTCACAGTACAAGTTATTTCCCCGAAAGTATGCAACTCCGTACGTACCCCAAACTGTTTTCAATGCAGTAATAATCATTACCCTCACTACTGTAGGACTGAAGCTACAGCACTGACGAGTGAGGGTTAGGGCACCTCGGGTGGTGTAATGGTTAGTCAAGGTAGACTAGCAAACCTGCACGAGTGAGTTCGATTCTCATTGGGTGCCCCATTCATACGGCCTTGTGCTATATCTAAGCAAAAAGCTTAGTAAATTACCACTGACGAGTGAGGGTTGATCTTTTACGAACATAATCCTTTTTGGCTACTATAAGTCACGGTAACCAGAAATCAGTGAAAAGTAACTGAACAATAAAAACAAGATGTGTTTGAGAATTAAAAAAAAAGAAAAGGGAGATGGTTTATGGTTGTTCGATACGCCGTTCCTTTGTTCGTTTCGGGAATATGTCGTGTACCAGAGTTTTAGTTGAGAAAGACCATGTACACGGATTGTACAACCACTTGCTGGATGTATATATATATATCTCTCTCTGCTTGGATTCATTCTGCTAGTTGGGTCAAATTAGGCTTTCCGAGGTTCCAGTTGCTCGGCTTCTGATTGTTATTATTCTTTATGATCTTTTATTTTTCTCTCGTGTTGGTCCCGGAAGTGGGTGCTTAGAGCCGGTTGAATTTCGGTTTGTTTCTGTCATATGAGCGTGGTAATTTACTAAGCTTTTTGCTTCGATGTAGCACAAGACCGCATGATTTGGGCACTCAATGAGAATCGAACTCACTCGTGTAGGTTTGCTAGTCTACCTTGCTAACCATTACACCACCAGAGGTGTCCCAATATGAGCGTGGCTGTCAAGGTGAACACTTCCCTTTAGTGATTGATTGATTTTAATGGCATGTCAACACGTTTAGGGTTATTCTATGCCTAGGGATTAGGGAGTCGCGTTCTTTGTAGGTTTATGTTTATATTTTTTGTTTAGCAAGTTCCATAAGATTTTTTCCCAATCAAATGATAATGAAGGAGTACTGCGACCGTCCCAAACCTCCAAAACTAAAGCCTCGCCATCAGATGCAGTTTAGTGTCAAATGCAGGACACATTTTTTTGGGGGGGGGTAATGGGATCTTAACCACTTTGTAATATAGCATATTCTAAGTCCCACTCACAAAGCAGACTTCTGTTTGTGTTGTTCAAAGGAATTCCGTCAGGTTACGACAATTGCAAAACAGCGAATACATTTTTATTATTGGGTAGTGAAATTGATCATTTTCGAAACGGAAAAATGTCCGTTATAATCATTGACAGTTTTGTCACTTGAAGATTTGAATTTAACTGTTTAAAAAAATTTTTTCGATATCTATTCCGGGTACTTTGTTGGTGTTTAATTAAAAATAAAATATTCTAGCTGGCTTCAAGCAATATTCCCATTTGCACCTCGTTAATTGGAAATTAAATCAGAGTTCATTAAATAGATAATCCCAATCCAATTTTTATTTTGTAATCAAATTATTATTTTTTTTATTGTAGTTATTTATTCTCTAGCTCATCTCGTTCATTCGAAACATCTTTTCTTTTTTGGATGTGTTTTTTTTTATACTGCACACATCTTATTTTAACTGTTCATTGTTTTATGATGATTTTCTTTAAAAAAATCTGTTTTAATTTCTCGAAAAACAAAGCAAAAACAAAACAAAAAACACGAACAAATGCAGTTTGGTGACATCAACAAATTAAATGCGTGAGACGTTGGTGACGTCACAGTACATACTTGATGACCCTTTTATTACTGAATTAAGAATTGTTCAAACGATTTAAATTTAGTTACTAAATAGACGATTCACAAACAGTGGATTACACAGTTCAATATACTTATCTTTGTACTTGTTCCGTTCCATAAAATTGAAATAGCCGATTCGAATACAGGAGAGGGGGTGGGGAGTAAGTGTCCTGGATATGACACTAAACAATTTGATCATGAGACTCCAGTGCTAGAGCTGTGCGGAATATGGAGTACTCCATTGCCATTACTAATTCCACTCTGATCCCGACTGGTAGTACCTGTTAGAGTCCTATTTGTGGGTCAAATAGAAACGTTTAATCATTTATTATACTTGAAACTATTTAACTGTGAGCAAACAAATTACAATAAAATTGAAAAATTAGTATTACATGGTAATATTTGAAACCATGTGCAAATAAAACTATTATTGTTTGATTGCAATACCTGAAATCATTTAACTGTGAGCAAACGAATGAATAATATTGAATAGAATTATCAGCGTTGGATAACAATACTTAAAACTATTTTAACCCGTTCAAACAAATGAGCACTGGCTCGTTTAAGAATGTTACCTACAAACTATTCGTTCACAAATCATATAGATTTAATTTAATTCATTCTCCGTCCCACCACCGGACAAGTACGGCACAAGAATTTTTTTATAGTGGGTCCGGACGCAGGGTCGCAGCCCATACGCGTCCGGCAAAATCCAAAAATACCTTCGGGCGGCACCCCCCAAAGGGGACGCCCCAGACGCCAGGAATCAAACCACAAACAATTAGTAAAACAATTGGTGAATATAGATTTAATATTTATGCATAAACAGAACTTAGTATCAAATAACCTAGAAGGGTTGATATGCCGTAAAACACAACCAACCAACCAACCAAAACAAATTCAAGAGGCGCTCTCATTTTCCAAAGGAGTGCTCCGAAAGTAACGCATGCTATTTATTTCCTCGGCAACTAAATAAGACTTTTAAAATGTAAAACTTATTTACTAATTCATTAGATTTTACAAGTAAAGATCTAAAACAGAAATAATTCAATTTCTTGTATATACAAGGTCTGCCAGAATGATCTCTCGAGTTTGGATCATAAATAAAGGCAACATCAATCTTGTTCAAGATTTACTTTTACTTTAGGGACCGTTTCCTCCACAGCTTTATCAGCTCTTTGCCACGATACAAACATTGGTCTGAAGAAAGGTACGAAAATGTTTAGAATAATGATTTTTAAATAATCTATCCGAGTTAGGATGAACAAGACATCCGGGACACTGCTACAAGAACCAGCTCAACAGTGGCTTTCTTCGATAGGCCGCAACGCATAATAAATGTGCCAAAGTTGGCCGACTTACAAGAACTTATTTACATCAGCTCTGTACTGACACAAGATGTAGTTAGGAAGACCTGTCGGGAGCGATGTATGATCGGGACGGACTTATTTACTAACTTTTTAGACTTTATCAGGAAAGATCTAAAAAAGATATAATTAAATGAAATGTTTCCAAATGAAACCATTCAAAGGTATCAAATTAGGTTACAGACATTTTAATAAATAGTTTTTACACTTTTGTCTGAAGAAATGTACAAAAATATTTCTAAAAGTGATTTTTTTGAAATTTCATTCAATTTCTCGCATATACAAGGTCTGCCAGAATGATCTCTCGGATTTGGAGCATAAATAAAAAAAGCCAACATCAATCTTGTTCAAAATTTAATTTTACTTTGGGGACCGTTAATTCCACAGCTTTATCAGTTCTCTGACACGATACAAGTTTTTTCTTAGCTTTTTATATTATTTCATTTTCAATCAGTGGTTCATTGGAACGGCAAATCTACTCGGATCTCATCTTCATTACAAGTTTATATGACCTCATCTTTATTACTATACTCATATCGTTTCGGCTTATATATTCTTCGGCCTTCTTCTGGTGTTTTATATCAAATTCCCAAGCCTATACAGAACCTTGAACTGAGCCCTTTATTCAGTCAACGGGGGTAGACTGTTCTTTTTCTGTTAACCATGTCCGGGTAGATGTGTTAAGTTATAGTAAGTATTCCTTGTTATTCTTACCTGTTGTTGGAATTAAACCTGCAATCTCCAAATGATTTTACTCAAAAGAATTTTCCTACCAAACGCCTTATCGATAGCAACTCCATGTGTCCTTACCGGGAAATTCAGTGTAAATTTTTAGGACTCATAAACCTAATGTCTCCATCAACCTTTGAGATCCTCCTCTCTACAGTCATATCCGATTATTTTACCGTAGCTTATATCATTTTTTTTTCTCGAGTTTTTTTGATTGATGGTTCCCAAATTGTATTCATCTCTCAACTTGGATTCCTCAACTGGTCACTGTATCCCAACATATACGCTGCTTCTTTTAAGACGTTTTATTTTCCAGTGAACTTCCGTGGCATTTATCTCAACTTTAGCCCATAACGGCAGATAGTTTTCCTTTTCTTTCCATATATGGCCGGCCACACCCAACTTTTCGACTTCTCCCTGACATACTGCCTTTCAAAAAGGTTCCATTCAATATCAAAATCATTTGTTTGCATATTTTGTTAAATATTTTCAACTATTGCTATTTAACACAAATAATTCGATTTAATATGAATCATTTGTTTGCTTTCAATTATATAGTTTGAAGCATTGCTATTAAATACTAATAACTTTATTTAACATTAATATATCAATATTAATATTATTTGTTTGCACACACTTAAATGGTTTCAAGCATTGTTATTGACCACTAATAACTCGATTTGAACACCGTTAATTAGTTTAAAGTATTACTTTTTAACATTAGGTTTGGTCACTTTGTTTAGAGGCACGTCAACAAGCGAATTGCTTAACGGTACCATTATTTTTAAATGAGTCAGAGTTCATTTGTTTGTACGCAAAAAAATGATTTCAAGTATTCTTATTCAACACTAATAATTCTATTTGATATTAATCATTTGATTACAAACAGTTAAATGTTTTCTTTTTGTGTAAGTGCCGATTGCTGTCAGGAATGCTTTTTATATATCCGCTAGATTAAGGTTTTTAATTCTATAGTCAGTGTGGATATCCATAATTTCTACACAGTAGGATATATAAAGGGATCTGGCTGACCCCTGGGCGTTGCATCTATTATTAATACATCATGATTTTAATGGGTCTCTGTCGAATTTGGCTGTGGGTAATTTGAATATGTATTTTGTTTTTTTCAGGGCTCAATTTGGTGTTGATATGGGTTTTTTCCAGATTTGATCAATAAGAACTTTTGTTTTTTATTGGTTCTGGATTTTTAGGAATTTTGAATTGTTTTTGTTTGTTTGTTTCTATGATTTTGTTTAATTATTCGTTTCGGTTATTTTGTTTTTCATGTTGAGGGGTCTTTATCGAACTCAGTTGGGGTTGTTAGAATGTGTTTTGTTTTTTTGATTGTTTATTTTGGTGTTAAGTTTTAAATTTGTGATATAGCTTCCCCCCCTCCAAGTGATCAATATGAGTATCTGGTTTTTGTTTCATTGGTACTAGATTTTGGGGAGATAAGTTTTTAGTCTGTCTATAATGGTTTTTAATGGACGGATTGGAGATCAGCGTGACCTTTGTTTTGAATGAGATTTAGTATTTTTTGATGGAATGGTTTGTATTTGAGTGGTTGATTTTGTGTATTTTTTTCCTTTGATTATTTCTTTAACATTTCGAAGGTTCAATCTAACAAAGAAGATTCTTTCTATCAAAAATGGAAACAGTTTAGCCAAACAAGTTTCTTCTAATGATTCTAAAACTTAAATTTCAGGAATTCCGTCGTTTCGTTTTTTGAATAAAATACAGAGAATTTCTGCTTTATTTTTATTTGAAATAGTTACAAGTATTAGTTGTCTAAATTTCTGAGACGAAACTTGTTGATCTTTATCATTAAGGTTTTTCGGACTATTGTCTTCATCTTTATTGTTATTTCCACAACGTTTCGGCCGATATGTCCTCCGGCCTTCTTCAGGTGTTTGTTGTCTAGATTTTTGAGACGAAGCTTGTTGATTTTTATCATTAATGTTTTTCGGACTATTGTCTACATATTTATTGTTATTTCCACAACGTTTCGGCCGATATGTCCTTCTTCAGGAACCTTCACAGAACTTCGAACTACGTCCTTTATTGAAACTACGGGGGTCACCTGTTCTGATTAAAAAAAAAAAAATCATACATACTAGTAGTAATCTTAGCCAAAGTAAGAACATTAAGTTTATAATACCCAAAAAATCACTCTGAATTGTCCAGCGGGACTCATGGTTATAGGCGTTGGTTCCCTGAGCTTCTAAGGAGACAATCATCTGAAGGTTCCAGGTCCAATCCTCACCACAGGCGAGTAACAATACAGGAATACTTAACACTTGTACCCGGTTATAGCTAACGGAATCAGAACAGCCGACCCCCGTGGTTTCAATAAAGGACGTAATTCGAAGTTCCGTGAAGGTTCCAGAGTTCGACGAACACCTGAAGAAGGCCGAAGGACACATCGTCTGAAACGTTGTGGAAATAACAATAAAGAGGAAGACAATTGTCCGAAAAACCGTAATGAAAAAAAAAAAAAGAAAAGAAAAAAAGCTACAAGTAGTGTTTGTTTTTCGCTGGTCTGCATGAGCTCTATCACTTACTATTGAGTTCAACTTGTATTTGGGGTTTACCAAAGAGGAAGTTCATTCAGATTGTTTGAGACTGGGATAAACTACCAGTATACTCGAGTTAGGAGTAGGATTTCGAACCCTTGCCGATTTCAGTTTTTTTTTTCACTATAGACAAGACTTAGTGCCGTACAAATTAACAGCGGTGAAAGTCTTATTCTCTCGACGCAATTGATCCCCCTCGACCATCGCTTTCCAGCACCGTTAAGATAAAATTGGTACATGTTTGCCACAAGAGCAATTGAAAAATCTGGTCGGGCAATCATATCAGAGCTTGACTAGCCAATTGATCAGATAGGGCCGGTCCGACCACCCGTCTAGCCCACTAAGGCCAAGTTACTTGACCAATTGGTTGGTGGGTCAAGGAATGATCAGTCACTTGGATCTCGTCCTCAACGATTACGGGTCACTTCCCACGGCCTACAGATAGCCTTATTGGGGTAGTCTTACCTCTCTTCAGAGTTTCAATCGGTGTATACTACAGCCTCAGCTGGCAGGGTGGTCCTTGTAGAATAACAGCTGAGATTCTATTTAATTAATAGCTGATGCGCAAACAGGGGTTCATGACTATTCAAACGGTATTAGTCCGAAAGTGAGTATGATAGTGCGACTGGAATTCGAACTTGCTTACTTTGAGGCCACAGTCCAGCACTTTAGCCATTAAGTACCATTGCCAGAGATACGGATATGTGTGAAACGTACATAGAACGTTCATATATATATATATATATATATAGAACATAGGAATCCCGAAACACGAAAAACACGTAACGACTTCTTAGTTCAGGTACGAAACCTTTTATTACCTTAGAGTTTTAAGGTTTCGACATAAGAAAGAGAGATGCAGAATCTTTCTATGATGACTTTTCCATCTGCCCACCCCCAACACTTGTGGCGCCCGTAGCGTACAAATTCGTCTGGCCTCAGCGAGCCCCGAAAGTCGACCCTTCTCGTTCGGTGTCTAGTTCTCAATTCCACTGACTTTTTTCAAAATCTCTCAAATCCTCCACACGTGCGTCCGGTGCATGACGTCATTCACATCCACTGGTCAACCTTTCTATCTGGGATTTTTATTTTGACATCTGTGAATGACACATCCTCCCCGCGCGCGCGTCAACACCTGCGCCCATGTTTGCACCTAACTAACCTATGCCCTGAACCAAAAGGTTCTCAGCCTAACTAAACCCAAAGGCAAGATATATAAAACGAAATCCCTCGGCCATTATATTACAATTATACCACGGGATTCCTTTTTGATGCAGACAAAAAAACAAGCTAGCTCCTCATCATTGGTATACCTTTTCTATTTGTGTCTATGTCATCTCGTTTATCCGTATATATGTTTGGTTAGTTGGGTTTTATGGCATATCAAACCTTGCACGTTATTTAATGACAAATTCGGTCTATAGATATATGATTTGTAAACAAATAGTTTGTATTGTTCTAGTTCTGTTAACTATGATCAGGTACAAGTGTTAAGTTATAATAAATATTTCTTGTTATTTTGATCTATAGTTGCGATTGAACCTCTAACTTCCAAATGATTTCGCTCAAAAGAGATTTCCAACCGGCAAGGACACTTGGCACAGTGGATAAGGTGTTTAGTTGGAAAGTGATTCTGAGTGATATCATCTGGAGGTTGCAGGTTCAAAACCAACAACAGGTAAGAATAACAAGGAACACTTACCATAACATTTGTATCCAGTCATAGTTAACAGAATTGGAAGAGTCAGTTCGAGATTCACACTGGGCTCCCGAGTTCAATTAGAAACACCTGAAGAAGGCCGAAGGGCATATAGGCCGAAACATTGTGAGTATAACAATAAAGATGGGCTCAAAATATTTAAAGTAATAACAATTATCAAGCGGCATCTCAGAAATTTTGACGATTAAATAGTTTGTAGGTAAGATTTTTAAACGAGCCAGTGTTGATTTTGTTTGCACACAGTTAAATGGTAATATATATGAATCTTGATAGAAACTGTAGAACGTTTTAAACGGTTCAATAAAAATGATGAATAGATATAATATTTAATCGACAAGATAACCTGTCCCAGCTACACATTTATCAATAAATCTGTCTCAAAGAAATAAAGAAAACTATTGGCAACCAACAGAAAAGATACTGCGTCACATTATTTATTACTTTAATGATGAAAATGTCTGGAGATAAAATATTACCTTCCGGTGTTATTTTTAATTCTATTTCTTCACTTATTTTTCCGTGTTCAATATATATATATATATATATATATATATATATTCAGTAAATCTATATATATGCAATACACACACACACACACACACACACGCACATATATATATATATATATATATATATATATATATATATATATATATATATATATATATAAGCATATTTATTGAATATATATATATATATATATATATATATATATATATATTCAATACATGAATGTATATATTCAATACACAAACACACACACATATATATATAGACTATATGCATGAATATATATATATAAATCTGTATATTCAATATATATATATATATATATATATATATATATATATATATATATATAACAAACTCATAAGCGACGTTCTTCTATGGACTTCTACACACGGACACACCAGTGTTGGCTCGCTCGCAAAAACTTGTATCTATCTGCTTTATGCTGGCAGTAGATGCTTTCTTGAGGAATTATCAAAAAGGATGCACGATAAGGGGAGAGAGAGAGAAAGAGAGAGAGAGAGAATGGGGGAAATCCATTCTCTCTGTCCCAGTTGGCTAGGGCTGCGGAATACACCCTCAGCATCTCTGCAATGAGTGCCCAGAGGGTCCGCACCTATTAGAATCCTTTCAGATTTTATTTGATCGACCATCGCTTCGTGGATCAAAACTCTAAGTTGCAATTTTTATAGCTATTTTAGTTTTTTATCAAAGATTTGATAGCATTTCTATTCGATAATAGTGTTTTTTGTTATTTAATTGCTGCAAGTTAGTCAATTTAATTTTTAATTGACAGAATTGTATTATTAAAGATTGCGCCATCTTAACATTAAACGACAAGCCTGTGAAATTAGTAGACCAGTTCATAAACCTCGATAGCAATAACTCATCTACTGAAATCTATGTCAACATATGCATAAGTAAATCATAGACTACTATTGATTAGTTATCGATCATATGGAAATCTGATCCCTCTGATAAGATAAAAGGGGAATTCTTCCAAGTTGTATTAGTTTTACTGTATGACTGCACAACTTGAATTGCAAAAACTCACATTCGTCAGTTTTGTGTAGACACTGGGGTCATCTAAAAGACTTTGAAAGTGTGATAGCTGATAGCAACAGATGGCGAGAGAGAGAGAGAGAGAGAGAGAGAGAGAGAGAGTCAAGGAAGCTGTGCTGTCGGCACATTTTGCTGATAATGATAGAGATGATCATATGACAGTCAAATACTGTTGTGGTATCATCCCTATTTCGATACTCAATGGTCTCTTCCAATAAAGATATAACAGTTGAGAGTAATCAACTCCGGGAGTTAGTTGCAAAAAGCTGCTGCGGTTTTGCCCAATTGTACAAATCCAGTCGATGAGGCACACTTTGGCCGGCCGTTGTGTCAACGGCACAGATCTGGTCGGGTGTGTCACGTCTCTGGATATGGTAGTCAGTCAAGGCTGCTGGGTGCGGATGCCAGGGAGACCTAGCATTCACATCACGTGGCCTAGACTGACTTATTCCTCGACCATCAAGTAGCCATCTCCCAAGGCTATAACCTGCCTCGTAGGGGCTAGGTTTATTGCCTGGCGCCTGAGGTGACTACGGTCCTGCCCCTGGACCCACCTTAAAAAGCCTTGTGCTGTACTCGTCCGTTTGGGGGGGGGTACGCGACAAATACTGTTGGCAGCAAATAGCTACACTGGCGACATTGTATTACTTGTTTTCTGTAATATACAACTTTTATTCTTCTAAGTACGTATTTGTCTTATTCATTTTATTCCTTTTTTCGAGGACATAACACACACACACACACACACACACACACACACACACACACACACACACACACACACACACATATATATATATATATATATACATACATTTCAGTATCTTTTCTCTCTTTACAATGAAAGGATTAGTTTCCATCAGACTCAGTTTCCATCGTCTTTGATCAAAGGGAAGTAGAAAGAAAAAAGAAAAGAGAGAAAAGGTAGCATTATATTCACCTCAAGTGGACTGTTCAAATCATCCGACATTTCCCGCCCAAAATACCATTGTATCCATCTGCAGTGAGATAGGAACCTTTCTAAAAGGATGTCTTAGGTATTATACTAAACAACACCCGGTGGTGAGACTCCGCTCCTGGAGCTTTGAGGAGTGTGGAATCGCCTCTTCATTGCCATATTCCCAGGTCTACTCTGATCTGGGGTAGTAGTATCAGTGAGGGTCTCATTTGAAGGTCAAATAGATTTGCTTAGATTAACGAAGTGTTTACTCGCTTAAAATAAGTTTAAAATCATGATTATTGAACTGAACTCGAGGTAAAATATAGCAACACGGATTAAATAGCCGTAAAAATCAACCAACCAACTGACCAGCCTTCTTTTATCAAATATCACATTTCACGTATGGACGATACATAAAATAAGAACAAATATAACCCTCAAAACAAGTGATTTTGTGGAAAATGGAAACGTCAATTCGAGTTCAAATCCTGGACTTGACTGTTCACAATCTAAATAGGATTAGTAACGTTGGGAAAGGTATGAATCCAGCTTCTTTGTTTTTTTTTAATGAAAAATGACTTCAGACATTGTAAGTGGGCTCTTAAACCTTGGTATGGTAACCAGTCTAGGAGAAGGAAAATTCAAACCTTTAAAAAATGGTTAAAATTGACCTTGTGTCACATCATACTCACGTGGAGGGGATGGGTAAATATATATGACACTCAAAACATATGAAA